>JANAVB010040216.1:345000-435243 GCA_029216955.1 Iris pallida | reverse complement strand
CTCCTAGTTCAGCTGAAGGTTCTAGTGATACTCAAAGACCTGCATCCTTTATTGGTTAATCAACAACCTAGTTAATGAACTCTTCTTACAAGATAAATTTCAATAGTCGACGGTTATGTCCCTATAGAAGTTCTGGTTACTGATCTAGATGGCCTGATGGGCCAAACTTCATTCTTCGACTATCTTCTTATGATTAGGTTGCAGGACATAGGTCTGAATCCAAAATGTTAGAATGGGAGGTTCTTACTCTGAGAAAGACAAAGTTTACACTGGCCAAGCTGGATTTATGCTATCATACACGTTAATTGTTTAGTAGTGTTTTCACTGAGAGCTAAACACAATATTTACATAACCAAATATTAGTTATTCTTCTGAAAATTTGACAAGCAAGGTACCAAGAATCAACCAGTAAGCAGGATCTTCAACAAAAAAGAAACATACTGGTACAGCTTAAATTAGGCCTTTGTATGCGGTACATAAGAACTAGAGCAAGCTCTCAATGGAGAGAGGTTCCACTTGGAACATGGAGATGAGATTCATAAAGAAGGGAAAAGACCAGATAAAGTCAAGGAAAAGCAAGTATCAAAAGACACCAGATTGAGCACCATATGTGAGCATTATCTTCAACTGTAGCAATATATTGCACTAAAGGAAAGATGATGCAATCATTAATTTCAATCAAACCTTCATGAAGAATATCATTTGTTCTTAAGATCATTCTAGATTACATAATATAACTACCTTGTTAATAATGACTTTCCCCAGTTAGAATTGCATTTACGAATTTCAGAATAACATGAAACAGTGCCAAGTGTATGTGCGCTTAAAAGAGAACATGGATCATAAACATAAATTCGCAGAGAGAATAGAGGACAGAAATTCTAAATAAAAACAATGCCTGGACAAAATCAGATACGTACACCCATTTAGGATCGGGAGAGCCACAATCAGCGCAAATACTGTTACCAGGTTGTCTCAAAAAACTTTCCAGCCTTTCTGATGGACCTGAAGGATCTAGATTTTGAATAAACAAAACTAACTAGTTAATAATATTTGTCTTAATGAAAAGATATTTGCTAATCACAGAAAGTTATATTACCATGTAGCCTCAGAATACTTTCCAAAGTTTCTACTGGACCTGAGGGACCTGTTGGACGAATTTTGAAGGAATTAACTGATAATAAGACTTTAGGTAGCAAGAGGATATGTGTCATATTATATGTATCAGAATACATAAAATACATATAAACTTAAGTACCACACATACATACATAGAAAGTCTCGACAAGAAATACTTGGACTTACATGCTTGAAAGAGATGTGGAGGAGACTTAATGGGTCAAGAAAGGGTAACTGCTAATGGAATAACGACAGATCCTTAATAGGAGAAAGTGAAACTACACAATGGTTCAAAGAAAGAGTCGGTAGAGACTCAAGGGAACAAATCTTGTTGAGCAACAGATCTTGCATAGAAGGATTGTCATTAGTGACTGTCTCGAAAAAAGTTGTCATGCCTCAATCTGCAGTGCAGCTACACTTGGCATCTTAGTCACGAGGAGAGGTTTCATGTCGCTTAAGGAGATAGCTTAAGATGTTCATCTGGAAGAAGCAAGATGACATAAATACTCTAAAAAAAGTGTAAAAAGGTCTATAAGCATGAGCTTGGAGCTGAGAAGGAATACATGAAGAATATAAAAGTAAGTATCCACGGCTTAGGCCAAAGGTGAGGTGAATATCAGCTCAAGAACGAGGGAGGTGCGGAAAGCTTAGGAGAGTGCAAGTAGCCTGAAGTTCTTATAATACTTTCACTAGCAAAGTCATTCTACCCAAATTGCTATTCAAATATGAATAGGAAAAATTGCAGGAACAAAGGTATCACAAGAAAAGAGAGGAGCTAAAATCAAAAGAGATACTTGTGTTCGCCATTGGAATGAAATATATACTTTGGCCAACCACCAATTGGGTTCACTAAGTTACGTAAAGCCCTAAGTGTAGATAACATAGAGAACCAAGAGATGAAAATTGTTACAGTTGAAATCATACATAAAATGCATGATACGGCGAGTTAATCAAGGAAGAATCGTTTCACTTTGGCCGACAAAAGGAGCAGGCCAAGTATCAGAAAGAAGCAAGACAAAAGAAGATAACGTTCCATTTTACTTGGTGGAATTGGGAAAGGGCAAGTTTTTCGTCTGCAAGCATATAAGAAGGTTAAAACGAAAAAATTACATATTACATGATAGTCTATCTATATGAATCTATTAAAACATCAAAACACGAACTTGCACTAAGGCATGTCTAAAAGGCCAGCAATCATACAGCAACACAAGTACGGCAGCAGATCAAAATGGAGAGAGAACTGGACGAGGGGCATCAAGATGAACCAAATGATAAAGTCCCAAATTAAGGCCTGTCCCAATCTTCCTTACGGCCTTTAAAACAAGAGAAATCTGAAGCCTCAAAACCATGTGTTCAGCTCGCTAAGTGAATCTAGGACTACCATAAAACGCATAGGTCCAGGAGTGCTTAGGATCAAAATGGGGTCACAAGCACACTGAAAGATACATGTGGGGAACTATGATATTTATCAGGGTTCTGAAAGTGGAAAAATAACAAGATTCGGTATGTTGTTCAAAATATATGATCCAATAAGCCAATTTCAATATCTACGAAGTAGTTACTAGTGAATATTACCTCAGTGTATATGGTCATAATGAAGGTCATTCTAATAGATTTGAGAAAGATTTTGCTTCCTTAGCAAGTTTGTGCATGTGTTGCAGCCAATCTGTTTGTAATGGATGCAAGCTATGCTGCATGGAAATGGATACGACACATTAAGTACACGGCGACATCAACACAGCACCAATTTTGGTGTGTCCTAGTGTGTTTGTAGCGTCCAGGTGTCCAATATGTGTCCAACACGACATGGCCCACATTTTTTTAGTGTCAGTGTTTCCTAGAATGGAACAGTAGGGGCCAAATTAAGAGCTTGGGGATGTCTTGAAGCCTGAGATTAGTGATTATGAAACGATAATGACAGATGCCAATTACATATCTGACTAGAAACTATGCAATGATCACATCACAGTGAGCTTTGCTGTGTCCTAGTGTGTTTTGTAGTGTCCGGGTGTAGAATATGTGTCCAACACGACATGGCCCACATTTTTTTAGTGCCAGTGTTTCTTAGAACGGGATAGTAGAAGCCAAATTAAGAGCTTGGGGAAGTCTTGAAGCCTGAGATTAGCGATTATGAAAAGATATTGACAGATGCCAAATTACATATCAGACTAGAAACTATGCAATGACCACATCGCAGTGAGCTTGCTCAATTAGGTCAAAGGTGGAACATGGACTAACAAAGCTGTGAACTGTCTCTTAGGGTTTGAAGTCTCCACTAAGAAATAGGAGTGAGGATTTTCCTACAGAAGTTCATGAATTAGAGGTAAAAAAAAATACTCTTCATAGATGTAACATAAATTTCAAAATAGAGATAAAATAACAAGTAGAAAATAGAGGTAAAGTTACTTTTGGCTCGACATATTTGAATATCAAGTGGACAGGCAATAAAGAAAACTGGTTCTCATAAGATGAGATAGACTAAGCAAGAATTCTAATGAACAACCATCTAAAACTAGCAATATAGTGATCAAAGATGGCTCATAATGTCATAATGTAGGAACAAATTTTCAGCCAATTTGGTGCCTCCTCATTGTTATCAAACAATGATGTATTTATTCTATGGTGCTAATATCATGTTTCTTTCTCATGATATAAAGAGAATCATGAACTGCATACGTATGTGGGCTCTGTCACAATCAAGAAGACCCAAAGACAACCAATATGAGAGTTGTGTCAAGGCTGACGAACTAAAAAATCCAACTTCAGCATAGTAGAAGGAAGAATGTTATGAGCATCGTTTTAAAGCCATGGAAAAGAAAGAAAGGAAACCTTAAAATAAGCTATAAAGAACAAAGGACCCATCCCAAAAGGAGCAAGAATAATTTAGAGTGAGAATAAAGAGAATGGATACGAAACGATGCGATGCGATTGAAGGGCAAAATGTGAAGAAACAAAAGAGAAACAAACTATAGAGTGTATAGATATTACGAAAGAGTCAAAAGACGAAAAGAATCATCATTATCATCCAAGCCTTCTCCCATCAGAATGTGGTCGGATATAGAACACATACCCTAAGAAAGCTCCATAAAATAATTGCCAAAGTTTTTATGACTCAACCCTTTATGTTTGGTGCCAAGTTCTTAGCCAAGATTGGTAAAGGATGAGAGGAAAATGACATGAAACCTAAACATACAGTAGGCAGATAGTAGACATACCTTTTGGATATGCAATTTAAGCTCATGCAATCAACGAGCATCCTCCAAGATCCCCTATACTATAAAGATGAGGGTTATTTATTTTTAGAGTCTCGTATAATATTGAAAATTTGCATTTAGGTCTCATATTGTCGAGAAGAGGGTTTGACTCCCATCCTAACTATTGACTTGGGCTGATCATCTAAAATGGAGACCTAAACGCAAAGTTTGAATATTATACAATACCCTATAATTAAACGAAAATATGTGAGGCTTGGAGTTGTGTGACATGGGTTATTAGGTTTTGTTATGAATAATCGACAATGAGACTTGTGACACTCTTATTTGCTTCTATCATGATCTCAGCAAACTTGTCACGCTAATCGAGAATGAGACTTGTGACACTATTATTTGCTTCTATCATGATTTACGTTTAGGTCTCCATTTTACGTCAGTCCAGTTCAACCGTTATGACGAGACCCAAACCCTCTTCTGGACAATATGGAGACTTAAACACAAATTTTCAATAGTAGATGAGACATAGAACTAAATAACCCTAAACATAAATACAAAATTTATCGAAGAAACACCAAAAATAGGAATCGGGGAACAAAAGAAGAGACAACAGAAAGAAAAGAAAAGAAAAACAAGGCACTGAGAACAGCCAAGAAAACAATGCCATGGTTCAGGGGGCGGTGAAATTCATGAAAGGTCAAGAGTGGATGTTTATGCACATAATCAGAAAATGGGCCATAGTTAATATCTTTCGGCCTTCCACAGGCGACATCGTGTCGGACACGTATCGAACAAGCCACGGGCCCTGCAAAATACACCAGGACACACGGGCAGAAACGTGTCGTGCCGTATCCGTGTCCGTGTCCAAAGAAAGATTTCGTTGCAGTGGCTCAAGGAAACCAATTCATTTACGATAGTTCCTGCGAGAATTGTCAGATGCAACAAAGTATAAAATGTAGAATGTGATCAGTTAAGATCTATCACAATGCGGGACCTTAACAACAAGATCTAACAATTTGAGAAATTCAATCAATGCATGAAATTTAGAAGAAGGAAAAAATATTACAAGAAAAAAGAAAAAAATCAGACCTGGATGTGGAAGGACGGAACTGGGTTCGTGATTTTCTTGATGGGAACTCATCTGGCCAAATCCCAATTCTAAGAAGAAGATGAGGATGTCACCAAAATTCGGCAAGAACTCGAAGAAATGGAATTCACCATTCTTTTCCTCTTTTTTCTTATTTATTCATTTATTCTAATTATTAACATTAATTAGCAAAGGAAAGGAAGAAAGTGGCATATATATATATATATATATATATATATATATATATATATATATATATATATAGGTTTTTTCTAAGGGCACCACCCTTTTTGCTAGGGGCTAGCCCAAAACTTTTCAAATATATTACAAGTTTGTCATCCAAAAATTTTGCTAGGGGCTAGCCCAAGCACAACTATAAATACCAATTTTCATTTTCTCTCTCCTTCTTCTCTTTTCTTTTCTCCCTCAACTATTTTCTTCCCTCCTTCTCTTCTCTTAGGTCAAAGAATTAAAACCCTAATTCTTTTCTTTTCTCCCTACATTTTTGGCAAATTGTTCTCTCCCTCAACTCTAGGTCATTGACTTCTCCAAATTTTTGGTAAGTCATCGAACTATAATATGTTTCATGTTTTAAACAAGAATTTCACATATTAAAGTTGAATTATGTGTTAAATATAGAAAAATATTGAACATGGATCAACCGGGATCATCAAACGTTCCCGCCACGTCCGAAGAACACGTTCCCGCCACGTCCGAAGACAACTTTGATGTATCGGAAGCTCTCTTGGTAACTACATTTGAACTTGAGCTCGGACCTAAAATCGTGCTGTGACACAGAGGACTGCCAACACTCAGGCAGTCCCGATCATAGACTAGGACTGCCAGAGTGGTGGCAGTCCTTCACAGAAGAAGGACTGCCAGGACCCTGGCAGTCCTACAAATAGGTAGGACTGTCAGGGTCCTGGCAGTCCTTCTTCTGTGAAGGACTGCCACCACTCTGGCAGTCCTAGTCTATGATACTAGAATGCAGAGTTTTATTGCAGTCCTTCACAGAAGACGGTCTTGCTATTAACACAATTTGCTATTTATGGACACCAATCTTATGCACGGGCCTAATCTATGAAACCTATTTACTTTAGGATTTTGTCTAATTGTACTAACCAAAGAACATTTATTGTAGGACTTGAGATCTTCCGATTTTGCGGTACCGGCTCCAATTGCAGTCAATGTAGCCCATTTATTTTGGACCGATCTATGTTTTGAATCAAGCGAGGGTGCGGTACATTGGTGTCGAGAAGTCGGACGGGAAAACAACATTGTTCTAGTGATATCCAGATCGGCCCAAAATCGACCGGGACGACAAACTGTGGTGGTGGCCTGTGAAAGAGGTGGTGTGTTCAGGACGCACAAGAAAAACACAGTAGAAGTTATCCAAAGTAAAGTTCCAAGAAGAAATGTTGGAACGAGGAAATGTGGTTGTCCATTCACGATACATATCAGAAACGAAGAAGAGGGAAAATGGACAGTAGAAGTGAAGAATGGAACCCACAACCATGAGTTTGCCGAGACACTATTGGGTCATCCGTATGTCGGACGGTTGAACAATACGGAGAAGAAGATAGTCGAAGACTTGTCCACCTCCGGAGTTGCACCGAGATAAATATATTCCGTCATACGACATGAAGATGAGAAGAACATGTCTATAATGAAGACAATATACAACGCCCTAGCTTCTTTAAACACTGTCCTGACGAAATCAAGAATGACGATGCAAGAAGTGCTCAAGTTGCTTGCCGATAATCATTATGTTGAGTTCCATAGAAGACATCCCCAGAGTAATGAAGTGTTATCACTCTTTTGGGCTCATCCTGATTGCACAAATTTGGCCAGGTCCTTTGCCGACGTGTTAGTCCTTGATTGCACGTACAAGACAAATAAGTTCAAGATGCCTCTCTTTCATGTTGTCGGGTTCACCTCTACTTGGAAAATATTTTTAGTGGCATTTTGCTTCATGAAGAGTGAGAAGCTTGAAGACTACACATGGACATTGGAGAAACTGAAAACACTTTACACTGGTCATACAGAGCCGTCAGTATTTGTTACCGACAGAGAGTACGCCCTCATTAATGCTATTCGCATTGTTTTTCCTCAAGCGGATACATTGTTATGCACTTGGCATGTCAATCGTAATATTCAAGCCCAATGTAAGTTGAAGTTTCGGAAAGAGGATGGTAAAATCGACATGCAGATTTTTGACGAATTCTACAATGATTGGAATTGTGTGTGGCGAGCATCTACGATTGCCAGTTACGATGCCGCATGGTACTTGTTCAAGCAAAAGTGGGAGACGAGGGAGCCGGCATACATTTCTTACATAAAGATACATGGCTTGAACCGCACAAAGAACAATTCGTCTTAGCATGGTCGAATGTGGTGAAGCATTACGGCACGACAACTACCAACCGTGTCGAAGGAGCACACTCTTTATTGAAGAGGCACCTAAAATCATCTCTCGGCAACTTCGTCTCTGTTTGGCAAGCTATACATTTATCAGTAGACCGGACGGTGAATGAAATTAAGGCATCATTTGAGATGAGTTTGAATATAGTTAAGCATGAGCATAGAAAGGAAGTACTCTTAGATGCTTTAATGCGCGTGGTATCTCACAAGGCGTTGGCCTTAATAGCTGATGAGATTGAAAGATCAAAGTTTGTCGGACTTGATCCCGAGGTTTGCGGGTGTGTACATCGACATACACTGGGCCTCCCTTATGCACATCAGATTAATGAATATCGCCGTGAATCCATTCCTATTCCAGTTGAAGCAGTCGATCAACGTTGGAGGCAGTTGTCTATGATGCCTGTGGTGAAGACGGACGATGATTTCTTCTCTTTGCCACAACTGAAACTTCTCCACGCAAGGTGGTTAGCCTCAGTAGCAGCGGAGCGGCAGTCCATTGAGCTTAAAATACAAGAAATTGCATGTCCGGTCACTACTACAATGCATGAGCCGACCGTTGTTTCCAATCCTAAAGGCAGGCCTCACACAAGATTGACTAGTTCACAGAAGAGAAGGTTGGAGTCAACTAGGAGAGATCCATCGCACTTTGAGCATGTTGAACGAAGCTTACAACAACCTTCGCCTGCACGGAAGGGCAAGCTTGTCGTTCGCCGAAAAATGGAGAAAATGGATCTCCCAAGAAAAGATACAGTTGCAAGCCAAACAACGAGTTTGTATATTGACAAATTTCAACCTGCGCTTCGAAGTTACATTTGGTCTATTGTCGATGTCCCCGGTGATGGCCATTGCGGATTTCATGCCCTTGCAATGCATCTTGGTTATGATGACAAAGACGGATGGAGACGGGTGAGGCAGGAGATGTACGAGGAGTTAGAGACTCGTCTTCCATTCTACTCCCGCATCCTAAACGAAGAAACGGTTGCAAGTTTGTTGTTAAGTATCCCTTGCACCGACAGTGTTACCGGGACAGACCACTACATGTCAGTCCCGTCTGCCGGCTATTTATTTGCTAATAGGTACATGATACCTGTTGTAATTATCTCGCCGGATATTAACAATACATTCTTTTCGATGTGCGCTCCTCCGACGGACCACGGAGTGTCTAACCTATGTACTGTAGGTCTGATCGGGGATCACTTCGTTGTACTAAAGATGATCGCTCATTCTCCGATTCCTCCACCTTCAACAGTTTGGTACAAAAGAGCACCGGTCGAAGCCATCGCTTGGACCACACCTTTCGGGGATCACTTCGTTGTACTCAAAACTTGCTGTACAGCAAGTTTTGGATAGGACTGCCAGCACTCTGGCAGTCCTACTTCAGTGTAGGACTGCCAAGGGTGTGGCAGTCCTATCTAAAAATCTCTGTGATGAATTTATGTGTGAATCAAATTCACACAGAGATTCATAGATAGGACTGCCACACCCTTGGCAGTCCTACACTGAAGTAGGACTGCCAGGGTGCTGGTAGTCCTACTCAAAACTTGCTGTTACAGCAAGTTTTGGATAGGACTGCCAGCACCCTGGCAGTCCTACTTCAGTGTAGGACTGCCAAGGGTGTGGCAGTCCTATCTATGAATCTCTGTGTGAAATTTATGTGTGAATCAAATTCACACAGAGTTTCAGTATCAGGACTGCCACACCCATGGCAGTCCTACACTAAAGTAGGACTGCCAGCATCCTGGCAGTCCTACTTCAGTGTAGGACTGCCAAGGGTGTGACAGTCCTGATACTGAAACTCTGTGTGATGATTTCTTTGTGGGACTCAACACACAGAGTTATAATTCTTCACAAATTGCCACAGAGTTAAGATTCATCACAAATTGCCACAGTTAAAATTCATCACAAATTGCCACAGAGTTCAAATTGCCACACAGAGTTAAAATTATCACAACCACAGAGTCAAATTGCCACAGAGTTCAAATTGTCACACAGAGTTGAAATCATCACAACTACAATAATTCATCACAACTACTTAGTCCCAAACATTCCACATCCAAATTAAGTTTCAAACAAGCAAAATATCCACAATAATTCATCAAATGTACGTTACTAATCCACAGCCAACTAAAGTTTGAATCATAAAAAATATCGAAATCCATCTACATATTATGCCGGGCCTTGGAACGAGACTCCCTATTGTTCATGAAGGGGAATTCGACCACGTCGTCGATGCGCTCAAGCTCGTTGGCGACGGCGACACACTCATCACTTTGGCAACCTCTTCGGAGTGTCTGCGCCAACTCCTTCACCCTTTGAGACTGAAAATGAAAGTATAAATGAATTAAGTCTACAAACATGAAATTCTCAGTCTTATTACAAATACGGAACTCACCATTCTCACCAACCCAGCATACAAGGCATTCTTGGAAGGAAGAGCTCCAACTGCTCCGACGGCCACGAGACCTGGGTTGGTAGGGTTCGACAACTTAGGATGTCCGACCCCCAGGAAGTACTGCATGTAGTCCTCGCTGCAGTCGGCCATCTCGGTGATCGGTCGTCTCTCAGATTCCCGAAGTACATGTCGTTGCCACTCCGAGTAAAAGTCGGTCACCCAGTCGAATTCCGCCGGTTTGTAACTTAAAGGTTGAGTTCCGCGCGGAGGCTCCAACAGCCGTAATGTGCGCTTCGGCACAGTTTGCACGAAGTCGAACTGACGAAGTACTCTGTCGGGCATGTACGGCTCCGTGATTTCATAGCATGTGATCATGCCATGAAATAAAGAAACTGGTTGGACCTCACGATTCAACTCACGTAAATCCCGGTATGGATTCCAAAAAATCTGTAGGAATAAAGTTAACAACAATACAAAATTAACATGACAAAAGTTAGTCAAATAATAGTACCTCTTCTGGCACCAAACTGTCTAATACTTCACGAATGGAAGCCAGTGTTTGCCAATTTTTTGTTTCCAGCTGGGATGGCCTCCATCGACACACTCGGGGAAGGTGTTCAAGATACGCTGGATTTTCGTCAGCCCGTCTAAGCATCGGAAAGTGCTCGTATATCCATGCCTATTCAAACAACAAATAGTAAAAATTAAAACAACAAATTTAAGTATACAAGATTAAATTGTTAGAAGTTTTCTTACATGTAGTAGAGTCTGACAGCCGGCCATAGTCTTAGTCCCGACACGGGATGCAATGCCGAGCTCGCGGTAAAGGTTGGCCAGGATACCGCTTCCCCAGGATATCTCGATGAAGTCATCCACTTCAGATAAGTTTAGCATATACTGAGCATGTATCGACGTACCGGACTTGTCCGAAATGCCGACCGTTCCCAGGACGAACAACATATACGCACGAGCCACCGCGTCGGCTGTCTCATCGTCATCGTCATCAACCTCCATATCCATGAACTGGTCCACCAGAAATGATAGAGGAATTCCGTACGACTTCTTGAAGCCTGGTAGAGTTGTAAAACTCGTAGCCGTAACTCCAAGGTGAGTTGAGACGAACTTGACGATCTTCTCGTACCATTTCACGGATTTCTCATTCGTGTAATGTTCTTTGGTCATTACACGTCCGGTCACTGGCAGCTCCAATATCTGGTAGACGTCGTCGAGTGTAATGGTCATCTCCCCTGCTGGGAGATGAAATGTGTTCGTCTCCGGGTGCCATCTCTCTACGAAGGCGGATATTAGGGCACTATCCATTGTTCGGTAGGCGTTTTGCGCCAAATTGTGCAAGCCGCTTGGTATGATTTTGCTCCGGACGGCCTCGGATAAGCTTGTAAACTGCCAGGACACGGTTTTCTTCCCGTAACTCACAGCCCTAAGGATACGATACATCCTCTGTATACAACAAAACACATATCAATTATGAAATACATATTTGAAAAGTATACTACCGTTTACAAACGTCATGTACATACCGGGTTCTTCCATATTTCGTACGCAATGTGGTTCTTAAAAGAAACCAACATTGAGCAACCGGGCGGACGGACAGGCGGCTCAGAAGGACCGGCCTCCTTAGAAGGACCGACCTCCTCAGAAGGACCGACCTCCTCAAATGGAGCAGAACCCTCTTGACGTGATAGGAGTTGGGCAATTGGCAGGTCGTCGTCGGAAGGAGACGTAGGAGTAGGAGCTCGTTGCTTCGACCGAGCTTGACGTGCCGGTGGCGATGTCCGAGACCGAGCTTCGGGCGCCGGTTCGGTAATTGTTATCGGACGCTCGCGAGGACGCTCCGCACGTTCCTTCCGCTTTGACGCGGTGGGCCGTATTCTTTTGTTCGGTGGACTGCATGACAACATACACTTATTAAGTAATAGAAACAACATGCACTTACCCAACTCCTATGTCATAACAAGTAGGACTGCCAGGAATGTGGCAGTCCTAATGAAAATTAGGACTGCCACATTCCTGGCAGTCCTCTTTCAGAATAGGACTCAGCGCCCCCCCCCCCCCTGCGGAGAGGGGGGGGGGGGAGGTTCAAAATTCAACCATATTATCAGGACACTGCCAGAAGCAAAAAATTGAACCTGAAGTGACTTAGAATATTTAACTCGAAGTTCACCTGTCATGAGGCATGGTAACACCCTGATTGTCCTAAAGAGACTTAGAAGAATTGAATCTAAAGTTCATCTTGAACATGAAGTTCATAAGTGAACCTGAAGTTCGTAATGGATCTCGAAGTCCATATAAAAACATGAAGTTCATCTTGAATAAATAAGGCATTAGGCTCGCCATAACACTAACCTTGCCAGACGCAAAAATTAGTCGAATATTTTCCCCATTAGAGTCCCCCAAGAGAAACTAAATTATTTTGGATAAGGCATTAGCATCGCCACAAATGTCAGCAATATTAAAACTCATCGTAATGCTAGTAGCATTAAGACCTTTATGCTAACAACATCAACCTTATTAAATATAATTATGCTATTTGGCTCCCAAAATATTTGGGTGATGTCATCTCTCATTATGTGGCATTTGACATGACAGCTGACATGACAAATTTTAACCCAAAACATTAATTACCCTTTTTTTTAATGTTAATATTAATATTAATATTAATGTTAATATTAATTTTAATGTTAAGATTAATTTTGATATTAATATTAATGTTAATTTTAATGTTAAGGTTAAGGTTAATGTTAATTATCATGTTAATTTTATATTAATTTTAATTTTAATGTTAAATTTTGCCATGTCAGCTGCCATGTCAGCAACCATGTCATATGTCACATAATGGGAGATGACATAACCCAAATATTTTGGGGGCCAAATAGCATTTTTGTATTAAATATTAGCTTCGCCAGAAACCAATCTCAATATTAGCAGAGGACTAGCCCCATCTTACTGCTAGCTTTGTTAGAAGCAAGGCCATAAATTGGTAGAGGCCTAGCCCCGCCGCGCTACCTAAAGCGAAACATATTGAACCTGAAGTTCATATTTGAACCTGGAGTTCATAAATGAACCCGACGTTCATAATTGAACCTGAAGTTTATATGCTTAAAACCTACAACTTTCTAAAATTAAATCATTTCATGTTGAGAACCAGAAGTTCCACATGCATGATCCATAATTTTTATATCGTAGAACCTGAAGTTCTCATAGTTTCATGTGGATACTTTAATCATCCAGCGCACTAACATCTTATGTCGAACATGAACAATCTCATTGCCTGAGCAAATATGAAATATTTGAAACAAACCATTGATCCCGCACCTGTCGTGTGCCTGCCAATGTATACTATTTTTTGAAATAGTCGACTTCCAATCGATGAAAGAGTAGACATATTATAAGGTCGTGACGTGTCGGAATCAGAATTAGTGTGTTTTATGTTAGTTCGGATATTTTTAGGATAATTTATTTTTCGGATGATTAATTGAATTATGCATGTGACCAATTCAATAAATTTCTACTTTGGTATGATAAGTGTGAAGGTAGATGTCTGGCTAACAGTGCGACTACATACATTATTCTTCCTGAACGAAAATAATTTTCTATATTTATACCTAATCACAATACTCTAACAACCCTATCAGGTCCATGCAATCTGATAAAGGGGCATGTCATAGCCCCATTCATGTTGTCTAATGGTATCAAAGTTACCATTAAATGTAATGTCATGTTCCGCACGGTGCATTATGATGGCTGGTGGCTCGAAGAAGCCTTGATGGATTTAGATTTATGCAGAAGGATCGCTCAGAAGGATATGCGATCGTGGCGGAAAGTCATCTTGATAATGTGAGTAGTGTGAGTGTGAAACCCGCATTTCTGATTTATTGAATTAATTAGATTTAAGTGCATTTTTGGTAAATTATTGAATTTTCTTTTGTCGCAATATTTAAATATACACTTTGTTAAATTAAATCATTATTATATTTATCATTATTATATTATGGGTTCGAAATTATTTTCAAAATAATAACTATGATTTTTGTTTGCGAGACCCGAGCCTGGACCAGTTCAAACCCGAACTCAATCCCGTTTCCGAACCCAACTTTTTTTTCCCTCTTTTAAAACCTTAATTACTATTTACATGTTAGTAATAAAAGAAGAAATATATATATATATATATATATATATATATATATATATATATATATATATATATATATATATATATATATATATATATATATATATTATGCACACGTTGGGCCGGTCCCCAAGACCAGAACAACTCACATATTCTACCGCCCCTATTCCAACTCCCCTCTCTCTCTCCTACTACTACTCTACTCCACACCCTCTCCCTACTTCCTCTCAGCCACTCCCCTATAACCCCTCACTCCTCAAACCCTTTCCCCAACTCCCCTCACTCTCCTCACTCTCTCCAAAATAGACCCAAGCCCCGGCCCCCTTCTCCGGCACCCGACAACCCCTCCCCGCGCGCCTCCGGCCTCCGCCGGACCTCCCCGCGCGCCTCCCCTCTCGGCCCGCACCCGACGCCGGCGCCCCGCGTTCCCCCGGAATTCCCGGTCGGCCCCCTCGCCCGCGCGTCCCTGGGCCGCCCACGCCAGCCGGATCCCGACCCCCCAGCCGGCCGGCCCTTTCCGGCCAGCAGCCCCGCGCCAGCGCCGCTCCTCGAGCACTCCAGCATGCCCCACGGGTTTTCCGACCCGTTGTCCGTGCTTTTCCGTGCCCCGATCTCCGGATCCCGCTGTCCAACGCAGCCGTACCCCGGTGAGTCGCTGTCCCGAGCCGATCCACTGCCCGCGTGTTCCTTTTCTTTCTTTATATCATCTGAGAGCTCTAGCCGAGCAACCCAAGATATAATTTCGTATTCCCATTCCCGTTTCCGTAGTCGATGATGAGATTGGTCCCCGATTCCTTCCCGGGAATTCGGTTTTGTGGGCGTAATGGTTTCGGAGTTTTCAAAATTGTTTCTGTGATGTTCTGTGGTTATTTCAAATTTTTCCGAAATGTGGTATTCTGGATTTTGAGTGCTGTGGTGTTCCGACTTCATTTCGGGATTTCCGATTTTGTTTCGGGTTTCCGATTTAGCTTCGAAAATGGTTCTGTGAATTTAATTTTTATGTAAAAATGGTTTTGGAAGTCAATTTTTGGGTTTTTCCTGGTTTGGGATAATTGTTGGAGTTGTCAGCGCATTTTCCCAGTTTTGGGTTGTTCCAGATATAGAGGAGATGCTGCCCAATTTTTCGGAAATATTTTTAAAACGAATTTTCGTATAAAAATTAGGGACTTGAAAATCGGACTTTTGCAAAACGTTTATATATTGGATTTGTCGGCTTTCGGATTTATGGATTTCTGTACCACCATTTAGGCGACGACCTTATAGGTCGAATGAGCCTGGCGAAGCGCAAACGCTACAGGGTTCCTGTACGTTGAGGCGCTAGCCAATAATATGACATTTGGACCAAGTCTGAGACTCATATAATTATTATCTTTAATTTATAATTATTATTTTAGTACGGGTACTGTTGTTAGTATTTTTGGTGCAGGGCTTCGGCCTGCTGAATCGACCGCTTCCCGATCTTCAGGATTAACCCAAGTTTGATTATTATTCCTAAAATTCATTTATATAAATAAATGTAAGGACATAAGCCCAGTTTTCTATTTTCTTTGCTGCGACCCTGTATTGTGTTGCGTAGCTTTTCTTGATTTTCTGAGTTATTGTTTTGGCTTTAAACGCGTAGATTATTAAAATGAGTATTTATTTTAATATAGAAAATTAATAAGGTTTTCTCACAGTAAATAAATTAGTAAAATTACAAGTTTGATTATTTAAACAAATTCACGTTCTTCTCATCTAAAGAAAAGTATTAGTTTTATATATGATATTACAAAATACTAAGTTTTGCCAAATTAACCGGTAAATTGCCATTTTTTCAATTAATCAGTAACCGGCTTATTTTAAATAAATAATAACGAACGTAGAATTGCAACGTTAGACGTCTTCCGGTAGAATAATTAATAACTTAAAACTGAATTAGGACCAAATCTAGAGATTGTAACTAGCACACCTAGAATGTTTTCATATCGGTTTTAAGTCAAGGTTCTCAACTGTAGGATTTCGGAGACGAACCTGACTTCCTCCCCGGAACCGTCATTCGACTCCAGTCATACAAATCGAGGCAAGTTACGGTTATGTTTTTCTTGTATTTTATTTAGTAATTGTCTAGCTGCATGTTTAAACTACATTGCTACACGGATTCAGATATTGATTGATTGATTGTGGGGATTAGGGGAATAGTGTAACGTTTATGGCCAATACCCCTCATATTGCATATTGTGCGAGCTTATCCCTCTTACACACGGGGATAAGCCGTATCGCGTCGCTAGGACGCTATTGTATAACCCAAGCCGGTCATAGATGATTACACATTCAAATCACATTGTTTTCAATCGTAGAATGCTGGAAAATATTGTTTAAACTATTTAGCCTGCACTTTTCCATTATTACTTGAAATATGAGATGCATATTCGTACTTGCTCCCTCATGATTGGAGACAACATTTTTAGGTGACATTGAGGATGCTGAGCTATTATACAATAGCTATTATGATCCGGTTCTGTACCCTGTGGTGTTGCCAGAGTCCCCATTGGAGGACGCAGGACCTGAGGCCGACGAGCCGAACGCTTAGATAATTATTTTCAGTTTCCAGTTCATTGTTTTTGGAATTTTGTTAATTTGAATTCAGCATTTTACTTCAGTTCTTTTACTTCCAGTTGTACCTTTCAAATGTTGAATAAAGTTTTAAATTTTCCGTATATTGAGTTGTGACAAATGTATAGATGTTGTTGTGAATACCTGCTAATAGGACAGCTTACTGCCGCCGTCTCACAACGGTGCAGGCTGGGCATGATCCGGTTCGACCCAATTATTTTGGATCGGGTCGTGACATATTTTTAGTAGTAGCCCGTGCAGGTCCGAAACAACAACTTAGGAAAACATACCTAGAAACAATTAGAACACTAGAATATTGATTTGTCACAACATAGGTCCGAATTATATATATATATTTTTGTTTGATTATAGACTGGTAGGATACCTTGTTTATGTTTGCATCCTAAACCTTCCAGAGTATGGCCAAATGGAAGACTACCCGTTCCGGCCCTGCTGAAGATGAGGGGTCATCTACCAATCACACCCCACCTTCTCAAGCACGTCGGGACCCACCTCCTTTGCAGCTGACTGACCGTCCCCATGCTGCACCAGCACCCTGCCCCGTTTATACTACTACAGCGCAAACGGTAGAACCGGCACTTCTCCGGACTGAGCCGCAGTCCCCTGCGGTAGTGCCCGCACCAGCTGCCCCACCAGTGCCCGTAGATCCCACCGATCTAGTGGGCATGCTACGAGGAGTGCTTGAAGCCCAGAGAGCCCAAGCAGAAGCTCATCGTGAACAGACTGCAGCCCAAACTGAAGTCCATCGCGAGCAGACCGCGATCATGAGAGAAGGCATGGAGAATGCCCACAACGTGGCTATGGCTGCCCTCGAGAGAGGAGGAACAACTTCATTGGAGCCACGACCTGCCAAGGTAAACATAAATCCAGGAGTTAAGTTATGTATCTTTTAGGTCATTCATTTGATAAGAGGCATATTATTATGTGAAGGTCGGAGATATAGAGAGTTTCAAGAAGCAAGGCCATCGACCTTTCAAAGGAACCGAAGGAATCATCTACGCCGATGAATGGCTAGACAGCATGGAGCGTTTCTTGAGCGTCGCTCGACTCCTAGAGGACCTCAAGACCGAAGCAGTAGGACTCCAGCTGCAAGATGTGGCAAGCACCTGGTACCGAAATGAACCTCGACTCCAGGAAAAACAGCTTGACTGGGACATCTTCAAGAGGTTGTTCCACAGGAAATTCTTCCCAACATCAGAGATGCGGGAGATGGAAAGACAGTTCTAGGACCTGAAGCAGGGGAACATGACGGTTGGAGAGTATATGGCAGAGTTCGGCCGACTTAGCCGCTTTGCCCAGAACTTGGTTGTCGACCCCAAGGATCGTGCTAAAAGATTTAGGTATGGACTAAGGGAAGAAATTCGCACCCTTGTGATCGTAGGCGGCGCCAAGACATACGAGAAGATTCTGATACGAGCTCAGGACGTGGAGAAGAGCCAACCTTCTCGTTCAAAAAGGGAGTATCATGGAACTATCAACTTTCAGGGTAATCAGAAGAGGCCCAACAACAACAGGCCTTCGCACCACCAGCAGCAGCACCATCAGGCAAGGACCAGTGACAGAACGCCTCAGAAGCAGATCTCTGTCTGTGACTACTGCAAGAGGCCAGGACACCAGGCGAACATCTGCAAGAAGAAACTGGGACACTGCCTAGTTTGTGGGTCTGCCACCCACCAAGTGAGGGACTGCCCCACACCATTCAACCGGATCGGAACAACTCAGCAAAGAGCTCCTCTGCCCACTCAGCAACAACGGTTCGGACAACATCAGCAGAAAACCAGGCGAACTTTTGCCCTAGCAGCAGACGAGCAAGAACCGGAGCAGGAACCCACCGCTGATGTCATCACAGGTTCCATTTATGTGTTTTCACATCCTGCTCTAGCATTATTTGATTCGGAGGCATCACACAGTTTCATATCATCAAAGTTTATTTCTGCACACCACCTAGATACGAGACTTAGCAAGATGATTAGTAGAGTTATGACCGGTGGTGGACCCATACCCATCACCGAGGCTTGTAACTGTCCTATAACTATCTCAGGCCACAAATTCTTAACACCCTTACTTGTGATGCCCTTGTCCAACTATGATATAGTCCTAGGGATGGACTGGTTAAGTGAGCAGCATGCGCTGATAGATTGTCACAGAGGATGTGTAATCTTCAGCCCACCAGGAGAACCAGAGTCTGAAATCTCTCGAGCTCCGGAAGACATGAAGAGTGTTACCTACTCCTCTATCACCGAAGAACCCGGGCCTCCTCACCCTATTATAGCGGAATTCATGGACGTCTTTCCAGATAGTCTTCCAAGATTGTCGCCAGATCGAGGTGTGGAATTCTCCATCGATCTAGTCTCCGGCTCTTCCTCTATTTCTCGGGGATGCTACAGAGTCAACCCCAAGGAGGCAAAGGAGATGAAGGACCAAATTGACGAACTGAAGGCACAAGGATTTATCAGAGACGGGGCTTCACCCTGGGGAGCACCAGTTTTGTTCGTTGTAACGCCCCAGTCCTAAAATACGTAGGACTAGGTACATCGACATGCCAGCTGTATACATACGAAGTATACTCCAATATATGGAAATCTCGTATGAATACATAAGCTGTAAAATGCAGTAGAACCATAATAACTAAATCTCATCCACTAGATAAATAAATGATATAAAAGCAACTTTGAATTTGTCATGTATACAATCGTTGGACGGAGACAAAGTCCACTACCAACTACCTCAAATAAAATGTACAAGAAGTGATCGATAAAATAACGAGATGAACCAAGCGCAATCGTCTTCGAAAGAATGGAGAAGATCACGGCCTTGGCTAGAACACCTGCAAAATCACAGAAACACACACCTGGAGAGATAACCAGGTCCTCAGAGGGACGTAACAAGATACAGGAAGAACATGCCATATGAACTGAATATAAATGCACCATAAAATAAAGATAAAGTAAAAGTGTCCAAACCATAACACGGCTCAATATCCCATCATCGAAACAGTAGACTACCCCTACAACCAAACAAGGACAAGGGATAACTTACTATTCCACGATGCGACATTTTCCATGCCATGATTTGGAACATGAAATTTTGCTAAGGTCTCATATCCTTTCTAGTAGGCAATTTAGAAGACATCTCGATGTATGGACAGGTGAAGGCTAACTCCCCAGGACAAGGTAACAACTCACAACACGCACACGTCAAGTACCAATACTATCAGCCGGCATAACTCAAGGCTAGCGGCCCACGTGACCCATCAGTCCACATAGCTCGAGGCTAGTGACCCTCGCGACTCGACTACCGTAGTACGCAGTTACTACTGCCTTTGGTTTTGGGTAGCCCATACATCAAACTGTCTTCACCCTCCCAAGGTTCACTAACAAAAGGTAGTCCACTAAGACTAGGTCCACATGCATTTTAAAAGACAAGAAAGAGAAATACTGAAAGTAAACAAGAAACTATGAAAAACAAATCATGGATCCAACTGAAAACAGATAATAAATATGCAGTAAATAAATAAAGGTGCATCTAATTATAAACAGTAAATAAAGCAAGGTATCTTGCCTGCGGGTGGTGCGGGAAGCAGCAAAATCCAACAATCAGAATCGTCAACACGAAAGTCAAAATCCACAAGAAGCTCCGGATGCTGAAACAAACATCACGAACGAGTTTGAAATAAAAGATATGCCTAGGAAACGCCTGTCCAAAAGTCAAATTCTGGAACAGGGGCAAAATCGTAATTTCGGGTCAAAACGATGTCCGCCGTTGAACCCGCTTTGCACCGAAATGCGCGCCAGAACCTACGGTCTCTAAATTCGTCAAACTACATGTCTACAGATTTGTTTTGATGAGATGAACCCAACGGTATGTCCATTTTTAATTCCGGTGGGCTGTGCACAAAATCGTCCGTTGAGTGGGATTGTGGGCCCGCCAAAATAGCGTCCCGATCAACGGTCTCAGAATCGGACCAAACTTGGCTCACAGAACCAGAAAAATATTTCGAGTCCAATGGCGCAAGTTTCGTCGCGATTTGATGAGTGTGCACAAAATAATTGGAAAAATCCGAAAAATCCGATACGCAAAAAAATCGACGGATACGGACCAATTTCGTTGCGCACACGCAACCAATTTGAATCCCGTCAATTCTCGCACGTCCACAAATTCGATACGGACCTTTCGGTATTTTCGGTTCATGACGGGGTCGCCCGATTTGTCGGGACGTACCTCGTACGGGATTTTTAATTTTTTTGAAAACTGATTTTTCGTGATTTTTAATCTAATTAAATCTGGAATTTATTGCAAAATAAATAAATCTATTTGAAGGTGATGAAAGTGGGTCATGTGGGCTATCTACACGAATTTACGGATCTACAATCGGATTAGAATTGAAGGAGAATCGATTGGAAAAGTGGGATACCTCGATGTTAAATACTGTTGGTTGTTGGTGGTGTTGTTGTCGCTGTCGTCGCGACCGCGGGGTCGGGCTGCGGCTGGTGTCCGAGGGCTTGCCGGTGATGAGAGGGGAGGAGGAAGGATGATGGAAGAGATTAGGAGGAGAAAGAAAATTAGGATTTGGATTGCGGATATATATATATATAGATATATATATAAGGGGGAAGGGAAAGCAACAATTTGTTGCTGCTGCTAATCAAGGTGGCCGGGGGGGGGGGGGGGGGAGGGGGGGGGGGGGGGGGGCGCACTTAGTGCTGCGGTGGGGTGGTCGGCCCCACCACTTCGTTTACTTCCTTTTTTTTTTTTTTTTTTTCTTCTAAACTTCTTAACAACTTATATATAATTAATATATATATTATAACTATAAGCATATATGCATGGCATGTCTTATGCGCAGCATTCATGCTGTAGTTATTGTTGGTGGTGGGGGTCGGCCCCACCATTCTTTTTTTTTTTTTTTGTTTTACTTATCTTTCTTTCTTTTCAAATCTTTAAATATAATATATATATCTATATATATATATATATATACCAAAAAATTATTTAAAATCCAAATACCATTTAAAAGTAAACTATCCAATTATTTAATATATTTGAGCATATCTACCTATATATAAATTCAATCCTTAATAAATCAACTCAACATTTAAATAGGAAAAACATGTTTATTAAATTTCCACAAAATAACTTAAATTATAATAAAATAATAATAATCGTCCCAATGGGTGAACTTTACCGCTCACCCATGTATGGGTCCAGAAAATTGTACCATCTTATAAAATATTATTTTATTAATAAAACATAAATTTTGTACCAAAAGTCGATAAATATTCAACAAGTCTCAAAATTATTTAAAAATATTTGTACACACATGAAATATTTCTACATGGCCATCTTAGTCACCCCACATGCTCACATGGGCTTAAATTTTGTTCGGGCCCTGTACGGACCGAAATGGCCAAACTGAGTCATCAAAAAAATAAATAAAACCACAAATTGTATAAATTTATTTTTAAGTCTAATAAAATAATAAAAAATAATTAAAAAATAGGTGTTTTACATCCTACCCAACTTACAAGAATTTCGTCCTCGAAATTTAGGATTAATAGGGTAGATAGGATGGAGGGATAGGAGGAGTTCGTAAATACCAAAATACAATTCAATTTTGGAGGAGGCGATAAAACGGCTTTCAACACCACCACACAATAGAAAATTGTGGAGTCGATATATACAAAAATATATCATAGTTATGGAATTGAATAAGGATTGCTAGTGAAGGTAACAAAATTTAATAACCCAAAAAAATAGTGATAATTTTAGTAAATCAAAGAGGATAATTAGACATTTGGGAGATGTGGTTCCTAGAGAGAAATTGGGGACTAATCGTCTCGATTGAGAGTTTGATTTAAGTGAATGATTAGAATCATTCTCGAGTGCTCAAGAACAATTGGAAGGACATGATAATAATTCTAGGGTTGAGAAATGGGGAGTAGTTAAAGGCAAGGATATAGCCACATGAGTCGGTCGGTGGCTATCTACATTTGTGTACAATTAACCGATTGGCAACCAAGGATGTTACATTGTGTCTATCTAGCAAGTACAGTGCCTTATCTTTCCAAGATAAGTAAGAGACAAAAACAACAAAGATTTCAAAGATGGTGTTATATCTCAAGTACGAATTACGGGGTTCATAGGCGGTGAAAATAATTCAAAAAAAGAATTGTCAAGACTGTCGCGGATGAGATTCTAAGGCAAGTTTAGCTATGTCTCAATCCACGTAGAATAATATATGAAGGCGAACCAAAGTGCAATAGGTTGATCAAACCATCATGCACCGGTTCTGATTAGACAATATGTTAGTGGGTGCACCCAATAAAATATGTCATGATCAAGCTTGGTAAAGAAATAAGCTTGCAAAACTGAAGCTACATTAGCAGCATGGGATAGTCAAAATATGAGCAGGAGGTGTACTGATGAAGGAATTTTTTTTTAAATTGCCCAAGATCTTTTAAAAATCAAGGCTCGCCCGAAGTGTGGGCCTATACAGTTGGCTTGGTTGACTAGCTAAGTTAGGGTCCTCTGAAATTTATAGTCTAAGTGGACTTACTAATGTGGTTCACAAAAAAAAGGTTTGTTAGGTGGTGAGGTATTCTACCCAACGTACAAGAGTTAAACTAATAGTATCATGGGACAATGGGTCAAGCAATCAAGATAAAGTACAAATTTAAGCATTTAAGGAATTTAGTAGACCACAATCACATATCGGGTCGAAAGAATTGAGTCGAGGTTGAATCCCTATCCGTGGTCGAAAGCATATCGGTATTATGGTAGAGATTATAGTTTGGCCATTTTGACCATAAGGTCATATCAAAAAAATAGAGTACAAGGAGATGGGTTTTAGTGGGACATGATATATCTACATGAAGGTGGACTTGTCTAGGTCTTATATATGAAGTTTGTTGGGAGGAAAGTCTAGTGTTGTGCTCCAAATTTCCAAGTCACGGTAAGGGACGCCAAAAGATCTAAAATAGAAAGTGGGAGTTCACGAAGTGGTAATTAATGCACAAAAATAAATAAGATCAAGTTAAATTATGAAATAAAATAAATTAAAGAATTCAGTAAAAATAATTTAGGAACACCATCCCGGAGAGAAGATAGTCTCCTAGATGAATACAGTTAAGGAACCATTAAATCACCTTTCAAATTGCAAATGGGTTAGAAGGTCGCAATTAAAAGATCTAGAATTGAAGGAAGGTCGAGTAAGTCGAGGTAGAAATACAGTCACATAGCTGGGTAGATGACTAACAACACTTGTGTATATACTACTATCATGGTCATGGGTGACATGACAATTAGTGTGGAATACTCAGTAGGATTATCATGGGGCCTATCATTAAAAATTTTAGCTCAAGTATCCTCCAAAAGTTTCAAAATTTAAACTTTCAAAAATAAACCACCAAAATCTGTATTCACTCCAAGCCGTTCAAATTCATCATAAAAATTTAAATTACTCTCATAAATCCCAAAGCAAAATTTTATCACGTTACTACTAACCTAATCCAAAATTAACGTTTAAATTCAACTATTTAACTCGAGAGTTCATAATTTACGAATCCATAAAATTTTTTACAATCAATCAAAATTTAACACTCTAAAATTTTCAAATAACTCATAATAAAACTCTTAGCATATTAAAAGCAATCTCAAAAATTTAGCTCAATGTTTCCATCAATTTTAACTTCTATTCATGCTAAGTTATTCCAACAAAATCTCAACTTTTAAATGGTAACTTCCTTTAATCAATCAAAATAACTTTCCATCACATCCTTCGAAATTCTCCCAAAATTTTTAATATTAGCAATCCCACATTAAACTAAATTTTTAAATAATCTTATCAATCAAAATCTTTTTTTTTATACCAAAAATCTAAATAGATTTGCAAATCCTCAATCATAGGAAACAATTTAAAATAAAGAAAAAAATTTCTCAAAAATTATTTTCATAACTTTCAAATATTTAAAACCAAAAATTCGCCATCATTACTTCCACTTAAAATTCAAAATTTACTAAACACAACATTGCAAGTTGTATGATTTAAATTTAAATAATTTATACTGCCACATCAAAATCTAATATCATTTTCAATCCAAATTTATAACTGTTCAGATGTGTATATCTATGATCCGATAAATCATAAACATCAAAACTCAAAAATCAAAAATTTTATATTTGTTCAGAGATGTATATCTATCATTCAAAACTCATAAATATCACAACTCGAAAAAACAAATCAATTTATACTGGTGCAAGGATGTACAACTATAACTCAATAAGTCATAAATATCAAATCTTGAAAATCAATCACTTTCTTAAACCAAGTATGAAATTCTATAAATCCTCCGGTGTCTCTATTAGAAATCTCAATGTAAAACTTTTTCGTGGTAATATTCTACTTTACAATTTACTAATCATTAATTCACACAAAAAAAACCTCTTTAACTTAATTAGAGTCTTAAATGTATTCCAATTGCCAATATAACTATTCTAGTCCTGTGTTTGACCTTTGAGCATATACTAGTGTAGTCATCTTTCTAGTTGACACTAAGCACGAAAATAAGAATCAACGGTAGAAAGAAATCAAGCAAGATGCAATTTAAGGATGTCGATCCAGAGTTCGAAATTTAAAGCCAAGGGAAGAGGTCAATTTGTATGGATGAGATTCCTAGATTCTAATCCTATGTTGCAGGCTCACATCGGTACAGTAACGTAACCGAAGTGACAAACTCGACCTGCATGGGCCACCACAAAAATATGTAACGCCCCAGTCCCAAAATACGTAGGACTAGGTACATCGACATACCAGTTGTATACATACGAAGTATACTCCAATATATGGAAATCTCGTATGAATACATAAGCTGTAAAATGCAGTAGAACCATAATAACTAAATCTCATCCACTAGATACATAAATGATATAAAAGCAACTTTAAATTTGTCATGTATACAATCGTTGGGCGGAGACAAAGTCCACTACCAACTACCTCAAATAAAATGTACAAGAAGTGATCGATAAAATAACGAGACGAACCAAGCGCAATCGTCTTCGAAAGAATGGAGAAGATCACGGCCTTGGCTAGAACACCTGCAAAATTACAGAAACACACACCTGGAGAGATAACCAGGTCCTCAGAGAGACGTAACAAGATACAGGAAGAACATGCCATATGAACTGAATATAAATGCACCATAAAATAAAGATAAAGTAAAAGTGTCCAAACCATAACACGGCTCAATATCCCATCATCGAAACAGTAGACTATCCCTACAACCAAACAAGGACAAGGGATAACTTACTATTCCACGATGCGACATTTTCCATGCCATGATTTGGAACATGAAATTTTGCTAAGGTCTCATATCCTTTCTAGTAGTCAATTTAGAAGACATCTCGATGTATGGGCAGGTGAAGGCTGACTCCCCAGGACAAGGTAACAACTCACAACACGCACACGTCAAGTACCAATACTATCAGCCGGCATAACTCAATGCTAGCGGCCCACGTGACCCATCAGTCCACATAGCTCGAGGCTAGTGACCCTCGCGACTCGACTACCGTAGTACGCAGTTACTACGGCCTTTGGTTTTGGGTAGCCCATACATCAAACTGTCTTCACCCTCCCAAGGTTCACTAACAAAAGGTAGTCCACTAAGACTAGGTCCACATGCATTTTAAAAGACAAGAAAGAGAAATACTGAAAGTAAACAAGAAACTATGAAAAACAAATCATGGATCCAACTGAAAACAGATAATAAATATGCAGTAAATAAATAAAGGTGCATCTAATTATAAACAGTAAATAAAGCAAGGTATCTTGCCTGCGGGTGGTGCGGGAAGCAGCAAAATCCAACAATCAGAATCGTCAACACGAAAGTCAAAATTCACAAGAAGCTCCGGATGCTGAAACAAACATCACGAACGAGTTTGAAATAAAAGATATGCCTAGGAAACGCCTGTCCAAAAGTCAAATTCTGGAACAGGGGCAAAATCGTAATTTCGGGTCAAAACGATGTCCGCCGTTGGATCCGCTTTGCACCGAAATGCGCGCCAGAACCTACGGTCTCTAAATTCGTCAAACTATATGTCTACAGATTTGTTTTGATGAGATGAACCCAACGGTATGTCCAATTTTTAATTCCGGTGGGCTGTGCACAAAATCGCCCGTTGAGTGGGATTGTGGGCCCGCCAAAATAGCGTCCCGATCAACGGTCTCAGAATCGGACCAAACTTGGCTCACAGAACCAGAAAAATATTTCGAGTCCAATGGCGCAAGTTTCGTCGCGATTTGATGAGTGTGCACAAAATAATTGGAAAAAACCGAAAAGTCCGATACGCAAAAATATCGACGGATACGGACCAATTTCGTTGCGCACACGCAACCAATTTGAATCCCGTCAATTCTCGCACGTCCACAAATTCGATACGGACCTTTCGGTATTTTCGGTTCATGACGGGGTCGCCCGATTTGTCGGGACGTACCTCGTACGGGGTTTTTAATTTTTTTGAAAACTGATTTTTCGTGATTTTTAATCTAATTAAATCTGGAATTTATTGCAAAATAAATAAATCTATTTGAAGGTGATGAAAGTGGGTCATGTGGGCTATCTACACGAATTTACGGATCTACAATCGGATTAGAATTGAAGGAGAATCGATTGGAAAAGTGGGATACCTTGATGTTAAATACTGTTGGTTGTTGGTGGTGTTGTTGTCGCTGTCGTCGCGACCGCGGGGTCGGGCTGCGGCTGGTGTCCGAGGGCTTGCCGGTGATGAGAGGGGAGGAGAAAGGATGATGGAAGAGATTAGGAGGAGAAAGAAAATTAGGATTTGGATTGCGGATATATATATATAGATATATATATATATAAGGGGGAAGGGAAAGCAACAATTTGTTGCTGCTGCTAATCAAGGTGGGCGCCCCCCCCCCCCCCCCCCCCCCCCCCCCCCCCCCCCCTCTTTGGTTGCAGCTACTGCTGCGTATTCCTAAGGGGCGGCGGGGCGGCGCACTTAGTGCTGCGGTGGGGTGGTCGGCCCCACCACTTCGTTTACTTCTTTTTTTTTTTTTTCTTTTCTTTTTTTTTTTTCTTTTCTTCTAAACTTCTCAACAACTTATATATAATTAATATATATATTATAACTATAAGTATATATGCATGGCATGTCTTATGCGCAGCATTCATGCTGTAGTTATTGTTGGTGGTGGGGGTCGGCCCCACCATTTTTTTTTTTTTTTTACTTATCTTTCTTTCTTTTCAAACCTTTAAATATAATATATATATATATATATATATATATATATATATATATATATATATATATATATACACCAAAAATTTATTTAAAATCTAAATACCATTTAAAAGTAAACTATCCAATTATTTAATATATTTGAGCATATCTACCTATATATAAATTCAATCCTTAATAAATCAACTCAACATTTAAATAGGAAAAATATGTTTATTAAATCTCCACAAAATAACTTAAATTATAATAAAATAATAATAATCGTCCCAATGGGTGAACTTTACTGCTCACCCATATATGGGTCCAGAAAATTGTACCATCTTATAAAATATTATTTTATTAATAAAACATAAATTTTGTACCAAAAGTCGATAAATATTCAACAAGTCTCAAAATTATTTAAAAATATTTGTACACACATGAAATATTTCTACATGGCCATCTTAGTCACCCCACATGCTCACATGGGCTTAAATTTTGTTCGGGTCCTGTACGGGCCGAAATGGCCAAACTGAGTCATCAAAAAAATAAACAAAACTACAAATTGTATAAATTCATTTTTAAGTCTAATAAACTAATAAAAAAATAATTTAAAAAATAGGGGTTTTACATTCGTACCCAAGAAGGATGGAACCGTGCGGATGTGCATTGATTACCGGGCGCTGAACAACATCACCATCAAGAACAAGTACCCTCTGCCCCGGATCGACGACTTGTTTGATCAACTGAGTGGAACTTAGGTATTTTCGAAGATAGATCTCAGGTCTGGCTACCATCAAATCAAGGTCAGGAAGGAGGATATTCCAAAAACGGCGTTCAACACCAAATATGGTCAGTATGAATTTTTGGTCATGCCGTTTGGACTGACGAATGCTCCTGCAGTATTCATGAACCTTATGAACAAGGTCTTCCATGAATATCTGGATCAGTTTGTTGTTGTCTTCATCGACGACATTCTGATCTACTCGAAGACTGAAGAAGAGCATGAAGAGCACCTGAGGAAAGTTCTGGAAACTTTAAGGAAGGAGAAGCTCTATGGTAAGCTATCTAAATGCGAATTCTTCTTAGACAAAGTAGATTTTCTTGGCCATGTTGTCACAGGAGAAGGAATTTCGGTGGATCCAATGAAGATAGCTGCTATTGAGAAGTGGACTGCACCAAGTTCAGTTGCAGAAATCAGAAGCTTTTTGGGTTTAGCTGGCTACTACCGGAAGTTTGTGAAGGATTTCTCCAGGATTTTCGAGCCAATGACGAAGCTCACCAGGAAGAATAAAGAATTTGTTTGGTCGGAAGCCTGCCAGTCAGCATTTGAGGAACTGAAGAAGAGGCTTACAACGGCGACGATACTTGCTCTACCCTCAGGTACCGGTGGTTTCTCAATTTATAGTGATGCTTCCGATAAGGGATTGGGCTGCGTTCTTCAACAACACGTGAAAGTAATTGCTTACGCATCTAGGCAATTACAGACTCATGAGAAGAACTATCCAACACATGATTTGGAGCTTGCAGCGGTGATATTTGCATTGAAGCTATGGAAGCACTACCTTTATGGAGAGAGAAAGAGAGTGGAAATATTTACAGACCACAAAAGTCTTAAATATGTTTTCACTCAGAAGGAGCTGAACATGCGACAGAGACGATGGCTGGAGCTGATGAAAGATTTCGACATCAACCTGCAGTATCATCCGGGTAAGGCTAATGTTGTTGCAGATGCACTTAGTCGATACCCGATGGCAATATTCTTGACCAAGGAGCGTCATTTGGAGGACATGAAAAAGCTTGGACTGGAGATTGTACTATCCGAAGAAGAAATGAAGAAACTGGAAAGAGAAGCCATTGTACCAGGAGCTGATTCAGCAATGAAGCAGTTGCAAGTGCGTTCAAGTCTAATGGACAGAGTCAAGGAGGCACAATTCCAAGACGAGACGCTTTGCAAACTCAGAGATCAAGTGCTGGCAAGAACACTGAAAGGATTCTCAATCGCCAGAGATGGAGCACTGAAGCATGGTACGAGGTTGTGCGTACCAACTGGAGAACTGAGAAACGAGCTGATGCAAGAAGCACACCAGTCGCAGTATTCTATACATCCAGGAGCCAACAAAATGTATCGGGATATGCGTACTATAGTATGGTGGTACGGAATGAAAAAGGACGTATCCAGGTATGTAGCTAGATGTTTGATTTGTCAACAAGTGAAAGCTAGCAGACAAAGACCAGCAGGACTGTTGTAGCCGCTAGACATCCCGGAGTGGAAATGGGAACACTTGACGATGGATTTCGTGTCGGGACTGCCTCGATCCCGAGGAGGAAAGGATGCCATTTGGGTTATCGTGGACCGACTGACGAAGTCAGCCCACTTTATTCCTTTCAAGGTGGGTCTATCCACCGAGAAGTTGGTGGCACTGTACATGCGGCACATCTACCGGATTCACAGAGTTTCGGTAAGTATTGTGTCTGACAGGGATACCAGGTTCACCTTTCACTTATGGAAGAGTTTGCATGACAGTTTGGGAACGCAATTGAAGTTCAGCACCGCCTACCATCCCCAGACTGACGGACAATCAGAGAGAACAATCCAGACGCTAGAAGACATGCTGAGATCCTGTGTCTTAGAATTTGGAGGGTCTTGGGAGGACCATTTGCACTTGGTAAAGTTCTCCTACAACAACAGCTACCAAGCTAGCATCGGTATGACACCGTTCGAGGCACTCTATGGACGTCGTTGCCGTACTCCACTTGCTTGGGACGACGTAGGAGAAAGAGTATTGCTTGGACCTGAGATGGTAACTGATGCAGCAGAGAAGGTAAGAGTAATCAGAGACAAGCTCCGGATTGCCCAGGATAGACAGAAGCATTGGGCCGATAGCAGCCGACGGCCGTTGGAGTTTGAAGAATGTGACAGTGTGTTCGTAAAGATCTCTCCTACCAGAGGAACCATCCGTTTCGGTAGAGTAGGAAAGCTAAGCCCCAGGTATATTGGTCCTTTTGAAGTACTTAACATGATTGGAGAAGTGGCTTATCGGGTGGCTCTACCCCCATGTCTCGAAGGCGTCCACAACGTCTTCCACGTTTCGCAACTGAGACGCTACATCCCGGACCCGAGCCATATCTTGGACCATTCGGAGCTGGAAATTGGACCCAGCCTTACAGTGCCAGAGAAGACAGTGGCAATTTTGGACAGAGTAGAGAAGAGAACCAGGAATTCTGTGACGCCAATAGTCAGAGTTATGTGGCGGCACAACTCACCAGGCGAATCTACCTGGGAGCGAGAAGACAAGACGCGGGAGCAGTATCCGTATCTGTTTGAGTATTGAGGTAACCCCTAACCCTGCCTTTAATTTCGAGGACGAAATTTTCTAAGGAGGGAAGGTTGTGAAACCCGCATTTCTGATTTATTGAATTAATTAGATTTAAGTGCATTTTTGGTAAATTATTAAATTTTCTTTTGTCGCAATATTTAAATATACACTTTGTTAAATTAAATCATTATTATATTTATCATTATTATATTGTGGGTTCGAAATTATTTTCCAAATAATAACTGGGATTTTTGTTTGCGAGACCCGAGCCTAGACCAGTTCGAACCCGAACCCAATCCCGTTTCCGAACCCATCTTTTTTCCCCTCTTTTAAAACCTTAATTACTAATTACATGTTAGTAATAATAGAAGATATATATATATATATATATATATATATATATATATATATATATATATATATATATATATATATATATAATGCACACGTTGGGTCGGTCCCCACGACCAGGCCAACTCACCTATTCCACCGCCCCTATTCCAACTCCCTTCTCTCTCTCCTACTACTACTCTACTCCTTTTCCTCTCCCTACTTTCTCCCAGCCACTCCCCTACAACCCCTCACTCCTCAAACCCTTTCCCCAACTCCCCTCACTCTCCTCACGCTCTCCAGAACAGACCCAAGCCCCGGCCCCCTTCGCCGGCACCCGACAACCCCTCCTCGCGCGCCTCCGACCTCCGCCGGACCTCCCCGCGCGCCTTCCCTCTCGGCCCGCACCCGACGCTGGCGCCCCGCGTTCCCCCGGCCTTCCCGGTCGGCCCCCTCGCCCGCGCGTCCCTGGGCCGCCCACGCCAGCCGGATCCCGACCCCCCAGCCGGCCGGCCCTTTCCGGCCAGCAGCCCCACGCCAGCGCAGCTCCTCGAGCACTCCAGCGTGCCCCGCGGGTTTCTCGACCCGCTGTCCATGCTTTTCCATGCCCCGATCTCCGGATCCCGCTGTCCAGCGCAGCCGTTCCCCGGCGAGGCGCTGTCCCGAGCCGATCCACTGTCCGCATGTTCCTTTTCTTTCTTTATATCATCTGAGAGCTCTAACCGAGCAATCCAAGGTATAATTTCGTATTCCCATTCCCGTTTCCGTAGTCGATGATGAGATTGGTCCCCGATTCCTTTCCGGGAATTCGGTTTTGTGGGCGTAATGGTTTCGGAGTTTTCGAAATTGTTTCTGTGATGTTCTGTGGTTATTTCGGATTTTTTCGAAATGTGGTATTCTGGATTTTGAGTGCTGTGGTGTTCCGACTTCATTTCGGAATTTTCGATTTTATTTCGGGTTTCCGATTTAGCTTCGAAAATGGTTCTGTGAATTTAATTTTTATGTAAAAATGGTTTTGGAAGTTAATTTTTGGGTTTTTCCTGGTTTGGGATAATTGTTGGAGTTGTCAGCGCATTTTTCCAGTTTTGGGTTGTCCCAGATATAGAGGAGATACTGCCCAATTTTTCGGAAATATTTTTAAAACGAATTTTCGTATAAAAATTAGGGACTTGAAAATCGGACTTTTGCAAAACGTTTATATATTGGATTTGCCGGCTTTCGAATTTATGGATTTCTGTACCACCATTTAGGCGACGACCTTATAGGTCGAATGAGCCTGGCGAAGCGCAAACGCTACAGGGTTCCTGTACGTTGAGGCGCTAGCCAATAATATGACATTTGGACCAAGTCTGAGACTCATATAATTATTATCTTTAATTTATAATTATTATTTTAGTACGGGTACTGATGTTAGTATTTTTGGTGCAGGGCTTCGGCCTGCTGAATGGACCGCTTCCTGGCGTTCAGGATTCACCCAAGTTTTATTATTATTCCTAAAATTCATTTATGTAAATAAATGTAAGGGCATAAACCCAGTTTTCTATTTTCTTTGTTGCGACCCTGTATTGTGTAGCGTAGCTTTTCTTAATTTTCTGATTTATTGTTTTGGCTTTAAACGCGTAGATATTAAAATGAGTATTTATTTTAATATAGAAAATTAATAAGGTTTTCTCACAGTAAATAAATTAGTAAAATTACAAGTTTGATTATTTAAACAAATTCACGTTCTTCTCATCTAAAGAAAAGTATTAGTTTTATATATGATATTACAAAATACTAAGTTTTACCAAATTAACCGGTAAATTGCCATTTTTCCAATTAATCAATAATCGGCTTATTTTAAATAAATAATAACGAACGTAGAATTGCGACGTTATACGTCTTCCGGTAGAATAATTAATAACTTAAAATTGAATTAGGACCAAATCTAGAGATTGTAACTAGCACACCTAGAATGGTTTCATATTGGTTCTAAGTCAAGGTTCTCAACTGTAGGATTTCGGAGACGAACCTGACTTCCTCCCCGGAACCGTCATCCTACTCCAGTCATACAAATCGAGGCAAGTTACGGTTATTTTTTTCTTATATTTTATTTAGTAATTGTATAGTTGCATGTTTAAACCACATTGCTACATGAATTCAGATATTGATTGATTGATTGTGGGAATTGGGGGAATAGTGTAACGTTTATGGCCAATACCCCTCATATTGCATATTGTGCGAGCTTATCCCTCTTACACACGGGGATAAGCCGTATCGCGTCACTAGGACGCTATTGTATAACCCAAGCCGGTCATAGATGATTACACATTCAAATCACATTGTTTTCAATCGTAGAATGCTGGAAAATATTGTTTAAACTGCACTTTTCCATTATTACTTGAAATATGAGATGCATATTCGTACTTGCTCCCTCCTGACTGGAGACAACATTTTTAGGTGACATTGAGGATGCTGAGCTATTGTACAATAGCTATTATGATCCGGTTCTGTACCCTGTGGTGTTGCCAGAGTCCCCATTGTAGGACGCAGGACCTGAGGCCGACGAGCCGAACGCTTAGATAGTTATTTTCAGTTTCCAGTTCATTGTTTTTGGAATTTTGTTAATTTGAATTCAGCATTTTACTTCAGTTCTTTTGCTTCCAGTTGTACCTTTCAAATGTTGAATAAAGTTTTAAAATTTCTGTATATTGAGTTGTGACAAATGTATAGATGTTGTTGTGAATACCTGCTAATAGAAAGCTTACTGCCGCCGTCTCACAACGGTGCAGGCTGGACATGATCCGGTTCGACCCAATTATTTGGGATCGGGTCGTGACATTGAGTACTTCGAAGATCCTTTAGCTGTACGCTTAATAAAAAAAGGATTATATGTTCTATACTTGCATGTTGTGTTGCTATTGATACCTAGCATAAAATTCAGAAAAGATCATGAAAGATAATTAATCATGTGGCTAGTAAACTATTGTGAATCAAATGATGAATTATGTAGTGATGCAATAAATGTCGGACATGTGAAGCAAAATCCTAAGATTTGGACAGTGAGTATATCAGGCTACGGCTTGAAGGATGTATGGTATCAAATATGCGAGAAGGATTGAGTATCACATTCTATTAACTTGTGTTGTTGTAGAATGTTGATTACAATAAGACCATGGATTGGGCAGTTGGTATTGCGAGCTACGGCTCAAGCCAAATGTGGCAGGACAAATGAGAACTGTGGCGTATTTACTTTAGTTTCTCTTATCATGCATTATATGTTTTTTATAACTAAGTTGCATATACTTGCATGGTCATGAACAACTTGTGCACAAGGTTTGGTAACGTGAACGGTACTTCGGGGCCATGGACCTGTTCGTTTTAGGGGAAATTAACTAGGGTGTTGAAGTAGTAGCATCGGTAATTCGGAAACCTCCCGAGGATTTGCTACCCACCGGAGAGGGGAGTCGTCTAACCACAGTCTAAGATGGTGTGTAGTCAGTAACCTTCATATAGACATGCCGCATACTAACGATGTCTTATGCATGCAGAATAAGTTATTACTCATTACAGGAAAAGATATCGACTGTTGGTAAGAATCACCTAAATGGTGAGATTTATGATATTGTTTTCTAACGATGTCTTATGCACGCAGAGTAAGTATTACTCAAATACAAGGATGGCTAAATAACTGTGGATAATAATCACCTAAAGGGTGATAGTACATATCTTTACATTTCTGTTGGATACAATCAATATGCATGCTTTACATTCTTGTTGGATTTGAACTGTAAATTAACCCTAAGGCAACAGAGAAAGACCACTTTTAACAATGTTCCTATCACATGATTACGTAGCGTTGTCTTAGGTGAGTTGGACAAACACCGCTCACCAGTACACGACAATGTACTGACACACGTTTGTGGACATCTACAGGTGTTCATGTACGGGGAATTGCTTGATCAGTATTGTGGCATCGATGAATCAGATGGGTGTGCAGAAACACTTCTAATAAAGATGTTGTCCTCTACTATAAATGACATAATATATGGAACATTATAATTCGGTTGTACCAATGAGTTGTAAGCCAAGTCAGCGATTTCATTGTAATCCAAGAAGACAAGTGTTTCAATTGGCTATTAAGAGCCCATTTGTATTCTATTGTAAACTTTGTATTCCGCTGCAAGTCTTGTACTTCGTTGCAAACATCAATAAAAAGGCATTTCTATATATCGTATTGTGACTTCGAGGTATCTGCTTAGTTCCGCTGCAATGTCGTTATTTTTTGAGAAATATCATTTACAATATTCTTTTTGTCTTTTACAAGTGCAATCTAGACGTGTACGACATCATGTATAGTGACTAGTTTTTGATTCTCCGGAATCAGGACGTGACATTACAATTTGAAGAATCAGAAGGTTATCATCAACTATGATATTGTATTTTCATGAAACAACAATAAAAATTTATAGGAAAAAGCACAGGGGGGGGGGGGGGGGGGGGGGGGGGGGGGGGACATTGTACACAGGAAGCAACGATGACACAATTATGTATTGATTAGTTCGAAATAAGTTCAATGCCTTTCCTCGTTAACACATTACTCGTGCATCATTGCAAGACAAAGAGAGCTTTGCCTATGAACCACATACATGAGCAGCAGAGGCTTAACAACAAACAAGCAGCAGCAGCTCCTCCTCATCAGTTTCATTGTTCCTTCCATATTCTACCAGTGACCCTGAGCTTCAGTTCCTTGCGATCCCCATTGGAGAAGAACAGCGCGATGTTGCGCTGGACGACTAGCCCATCGAAGCTGTCACGAACCTTCCCGTGGCCGTCCCTTATGCTTCTCGGGACCCCTTGCCAGACCATCTTGCACCCGTTGGCCCCGACCTCGAGGCTGTACCTGTAGTTCTTGGCCTCACCATCGTCCCCCATGAACCGCAAGAACGCAATGTATACAGGAGCCATCCCCAGCTGGAATGCCTCGAAATGCAGGCAGAAATACTGCCCGAAGCAACTGAAAACCTGACCAAGACAATACAGGTATTAGGGATATCAAAGTCATGAGTCATCAAACACGCAATCTCAGCCACAAAGGTTATATACCGTCAGCATCCAGGTTGCGTTCTCGACATCGTGTGGATTTGATTTGACATACCGGTGTTTGAAGGTGCTCCCGTTGTGCATGTCAACCTTGTGATCGTCTTTCAGGTGGGTCACCAGATAGGGGACGTCGCCCACAATCGTGCACTCCGATCCGGCGTAGGGGCAGCTGTAGGGCCTGTAGACGCACTGCGATTCGTGCTTTGGCTTGCAGTAATAAGGATAGATACCGAGGCACCCGAAGCTCTGATACTTGCAAGGCAGCTCGAGAGAGGCTGCAACTTTCTCCAGCGCAAGACATCTTATGTTGCCCAGTTCATGCCTGCATGTGGGGCAACTGTTGTGTACTCTTGGCTTGCAACCCGAGCATAGAGTATGCCCATTTGAGCACTGGAACCACAGAAACAACAGGTAAACATTAAGTAGTAAAGATAGATATATCTAGTGACCAAAGGAAGAAGGATAGTACAATAGAATGAACATATTGTACAAACCTAGGTTGCACAGACACACGGTTTTGATACGGACACGATACAGATACAGAATGCAGCAGTTTTCGGAAAATTTGAAATTCGGGTAATATACACATGAAGTTACATCTGCATGCATGTTATACAACATATCTTGATAATATCAATATTTATGTTTCTATCCGGATAGTAACTTGGGTCAAGAAGTCCTAAAGCTAAACTGCGCGCACTGGAAAGAAATGGCATGTCATGCCAAATTATTGTACAAACCTAGGTTGCACAAACACAGTTTTGATACAGACACAATGCAGAGATACAGAATGCAGCATTTTTTCGGAAAATGTGAAAATTCGAGTAATATACACATGAAGTACATATGTATGCATGTTATACAACATATCTTAATAATATCAATATATGTATTTCTATCCAGATGGTAACTCGGGTCAAGAAGTTCTAAAGCTAAAATCCACGCACTGGAAAGAAATGGCATGCCATGCCAAATTATTTTCATGACCACGCTAAACTATGTTCGCCACAATCATGATCATGCCAAATTACTCAGGCTTTCAACCATGTTTTGGATCCCTTAGAACCATAGACAGATGAAGCATATCTAACGAGTGTCTAAGTAGCGCATAGTGTTGGATAAACACAGACACAGATATGGACACAAATACGGTCCTCCAGAGGAGTATTATGCAACCCAGTTACAAACTAAGACGGGCCTTAGAAATTTCTTTCCAGTCTATACTATTAACTTTGGATAGAGAAAGCTGGCTCCGAGTTATATGGATAACAACGATCACAACTCAAAAAATATATATATGAGATATATAACTGAGCAACCTGCAAGAATAAATGATGTGCAACTCACTTATTATTAACTGCAAAATGCATCATACTCTATTGAACACATGTTGTCTCCAGAAATCAATTCAAAACAGATCTCCATATTAGCGTGAACTAAAATTATCACATAAATCCATGCACGTTAAAAATGTTAAGAAAAAAAAGTAAGTTTCTGATATGGATGGTTTTAAAGATGCAACCTACACCCAATCAAATTTCAGACATCGAATGAAAAGTCTATTGCAATGTAAAATACTACTCGGTATGATTTCATAACATTAGCATCAGTACTTATGTTGCACCAACATGGGAAAATGGCACCCGTATCTGTATCATAGTTAACAAACGTGAAAAAAGCACTTAGGCACCGAGGTCCATTGAGGCGCACACAACGGAAATGAAGTGTCATCCATTGAACCTACAAAGAAAACACGAACCGCACACCTGCTACTAAGACCAAGCAAAGATCAAACGTGTATGTGATGGTGGCTGTGGCAACCAGGACAAATCCCAACCTTTCATTTATGAAAAGATTGCAAATACAAAATAGGTTGACTCCCTTGTTGACCCCTTACAACTCCTCAAGAGAAAGATACAATTTAAAAATAGAGATCATAAAGAAAACCCCCAACCCTCCTCACCTAGTCACCTAACAACAATTTCCCACCGACGATGACGATGACAATGACGATCTTGACCTAACGGAGTAGATGACTCTCCGACCAAAAGTAATCATTTGTCTTGAAGTGCAAGAACCTACGGGAGCATGTATCTCTCGTAGAATTGGTGGGAACTTCCTTGAATCTTGATGAGAGCACACATAGAAGACTCTGATACCTTCCTATTTATGGAGAGCTAAGAAATCCTAATTGCATTAGGAAACCCTAACTTAGCTCCCAAGTCAGCCGAATAGATCTGGACCATCGAAAACTTCATCATCCTAAACTATCCAAAAATGCACAGACCCGGAATTCCTGTCTTCCAGAATTGGAATTCCTGTGCAGTGAGCACGCTTTGAAAACCCAGAATTCCGCTTGCACATAACGGAAATTCTGGTTCCCTAGTTTTGGCTCCAAACAGCCTAAGCCGAACCGCAACCGCTCCTCCGTTGACCCGCGACCGCTCAAGAGTCCGTGTTCGTACACAAGTTTGTGTCCATATTCATGCAACGTAAGTGATAAAGTTTACTTATTTGAAAATGTGTGTATCCATATTGTGTCCTTATCCATTATGTATCCATATTTGTGCAACACATATCAGTACAAATAATTCAAATTTTATAAAATTCCTTGGCTTTTCTGGATTTGTAATTTGGATGGTGGGTGGGATGTCAATAGAACGGCCTAGGTCCATAAATGAACTGATTATCGATATACCAACCATTCACTCCATAAAAAAGTTTGAGAACTCTGTTTCTGCCCATTGGAGTTACAATTTGGCAGTTTCAGCCTAAAAAAAAAGGGCGACCTAGTAATAAATGGAGGGGGAAAGGCAAGAACACTCTATAGGAGATGGGGTATAAAAGAGTACCTGATGGATGGGGGGATACATTGCATTCAAGCAAACAGGACATTCGAGAAGTTCACGAACATTGCTAGCAGCAGCCACATTTGATTTGGGTGAATGCTGAATATGGTCACTCATGGTTTCAATAACTTCCACATCATCTTCATTTTTGTGAGGGTCAATAATCTCAGGGCTAACTCTTACATCATCTAAAAATGTATTACTAGACGCCATGAGTTCAGAGAAAAGTCAATGCTTCAACCTGCAAACTGAAGGCGACAAACAAATTGCAATATCTTTAATGAGCTCAAACTAACTAACAACAAAATGCTGCAAAATGAGAGATGCATGTAAATTTGATATTTAGTTCTCTTCAGTAGATAAAAGAGCTCAAGACAACTGGAATGATTTCCAAAAATAACTATTTTGATAAATATTCATCATAAACATATTCCATCCTAAACAAAAATGAATAAATATTTGACTAGGTTGTAATAATTCAACAAGGAAAGGAAGTATCATGTTCATATGTCAAGAAAAGCTTATTAAAAGCAACAAAAATGAAAAGTTTCAAAGCATGTCATGCTTATACGACTGACATAGTTGAGAAGATCACAATCACCACTGCATAAGTAAATAACAATATTTATCCCCAACTTCACTACTTCAGTGACACCTCACATTTGCAAAAAAACAATATAAGTTGGTATCAAAGTATGATGTAATTCTGATATTACTGTTGTAACAATGGGAATATCATTCCTACATGTTCTGTTGGTTTGTGCCATAAAGATCAATACAGTTCCTTATAACAATCATATCATCTTACCTCTTCTAGGCACTTTTCCACTCTAGGGGAACTCGGAGAACGATCTTGGTTGCATGATTAAACTTCACAACCAAAAAGGTAGTCGACCTACCTGTTAACATGGTGTTCTAGCTTTTATGGCAAGACTGTCTTGAACATAACTACCTTGGCAAGGAATTTGGTACCATTATGAATGGTTTATGTGAGGTTGACATCCAATTATAGGAACTAAGTTAATTCTTTCGTGGTTGTTTCCATGTGCTCCATATTGGAAACCATTAGCGAGAGAAGGCTTGGTTGACCCCATTACTGTTGTAACCATCAAGCAAGATCTCAACTGTGTTGTTTCGTCCTTCTGAATCCATCTAGCTAATCATTACTTTTAATGGCAATATCTGGTGTAAGAAAACAAGCCTTTTTAGATTTTTCTTATTGCTGTGGTCCAAAGATGAATTCATGTGCTCCCTTCTTTGTTTGTTCTTATACATGTTTGTTCCATCACCAATTCTTATGCTAGGAGCTATTTGGTTGCAAGCAGTTGGAGCTGCAGTACACAGCAAACAGCAGTGCAACACTACCCTGTTGGAACAAGTACTTATGCAAGTATAAAACCTAAAGAGGTATTGGTAATGCTCTTCAACTTAATTAAGGGGAGGGTGAGAGGGTTAATGATTAAGTGGCTAAATTGGCAGGTTATGTAAGTAACATAAGTCCAATACCTCCTTACCTACATTAATCCCTTACCCTATCCTTCAGTTGAATCTCAGTTAGGATGCTAGTTTTTCACCTTGTTATCATTTTTACTCCCTCGCAGTCTTCCTTTCTCCAGCTAGGTCAATTCAGCGTGTCTACACTAGCTTGCTTTCGTCAGCTTGATTGCTTTGTCAACATTGATTTCTCAATAAGCATCGAGTCAGGCCCTTCGGTTCGGACATTTTTCATCTGGCACTCCATCTAATAGGCATTGAGTCAGGCTCTTAGGTTCAGATATTTTCCATCTGGTGCTCCATCTGACTCAGTTAATGACCGTTCTTGCATCTAGCTTTAATCTTGTCTCATTGATTAGCATTATAATCTGCATGCAACATGCACTGTAGAAACTACATTTTGTTAGCAAGACATTCATGATGTGCCACATTTCATATCCTATTTATGGTTTTATTGGGTCCAGTAACATGTGCATACTGCAGTTTGGGTGAACAATCTATGCAGTTAAAAATGGTTTTTTTATGATAACGGTCCAGTAGAGTTATTGATATATCGGGTTTATAACGGTAAATATCGGTTTGCATTTTTAACACAATTTTTATATATGAACAACATACTTAATAGTTATCTATTATAAAATATGCAAGAAGAGTTTGTTAAAGCATTAAAACTAAAATGTTTATACTCAAACCAACATTACAATATAAAAAGTACCACTTCAAAACAGTTTAACTAATATGAAAACAAAAAGATCCCAATTCAACTTTCAAGTTTCAACATCTAATAATCTTCATTAGCCTCAACTTCAACTTCATTTTCTTCGTTTTCACCATCACTATCTTCTCCACCTTCTTCCCTAGTTTGTTCGTCTTCATCTTCTTTATCCTCCATATATTTATCATCGTGAACAAGTGAGGAGAGTGAATCTATAACACCTCGTGACCTTGTACTTCTCTCTCTCCGACTTTTGGTTTTAACAAAACCTAATATTATATATCCGATTTTTTCAAATCGATATATACTGATATATCGGTCATATCGGCCGATAATATCGGTACCGATATTTTATCAATTTTTTCCCAAAAAAAAATCGGTACCTGAAAGATACCGCTATATATCGGTTATATAACCGATATATAACGGTTTTTAACTCCTTAGTGAACAATTTCTTCCTATAATGCATATCATCCAGTCTTGATTTTGATAAAAATTCCTTTTTTAGTTTCAATATGACTTATGTAGCTACCAGTGGCGGATCCAGGATAACATTCTACTGGGGGCACAATCATAAGGGGGTCCGGATTAGGGACGTGCAGGGATTTAAGAGAGGGAGGCCGAAAAGTCTAAAAAATAAAATAACATGCTAAAAAAATAATATACAAGTATTTAGTTTCACATATCTTACAAAAAAACAAGAAAAACAAGAAAAACAAGAAAAAAAAAATTTGTATTCTAAAATAGTGAATAAAATATATTTTATTCCCATTTTAATAATCCGAACTATCGTATTTTCCAAATTAATAACATATATTATGCTTTCCACTTTAATAACATGGACTATTACTTTTGTCAAGTTTATATCTGAAATATTGAAAACCACTTAAATGTGACATTGCTAACAAAAAGCATATATTTCAAAAAAAAAAAAAACATACATCAAATGCTGGTAACAGCCTAACACATAGCGCACATATATTTCAAAAAAAAAAATTTCAAAACAAGATGATAAGAATATTGACTTGAACATTATATGATCGGTTGCAAAATATAAAAAAACAAGTAACCAAGCTATGCCAATTAATTACTAAATATTCAACATGTGAGCAATTGGCCATAAAATTATATGATCGGTTACAAATATCTGACATTAGCATGAAATGATGAAAATATGTCCGGTTGAACCAAAGAAGAGAAAGAATCAAAAGAAGAGAAAGAATATACCTCTTGCTTGGAGTTGGGTCTGTCAAAGAAGAAGCAAAGGCCGGTTCTTAACCTCTCGCTGAGACTCCAAGTTGGAGTTGGGTATTTTCTTTCAATTAACGAAGACAAAAAGAAAAAGAAATATTATTGACTTGAACATATAATATATCTCTTTGTCTTCTTCTTTGAATCAAAGAAGAGAAAGTGTACTTGCTTGCTTGCAGACCTAGCTTAGGTCTGTCAGCTGGACCACAACTGCAGCAACATGCAGTCAGTTCACAGTCACTTCAGTTTTGTGCACAGTTTAAGTACAGTTGTACAAGTGGGGTGGGCTTCAGTGGACTTATATTTCTCTTTGGGATGGGCGGCTGGACCCCACACGAATGCTAACTAGTGCTTATTAAAAAAAATTCACTGGGGCCGGCTGTTCACGAGCATCCGCCCATGGACATGTACGATACGACAGAGTAATGATCTGGCAATATGGACACATCATCTACTTTGATGAGTTTAATGTATTTTGGAGTTTTTGGGATGTGTCTAACACTAATACTGCACAACTAGGTGCTACTAAAAATAAGTAGATGTGAAGGAAAATTTCACTAGGGGTACTACTGCTTACTGAAAAAATTTCACTGGGGCCGGGCCCCCAGTGCTGTTCATGTGCATCCGCCCATGGTAGCTACCAAATGTCTCTGGTGGTACCAGAACTTCATAGAGAGAGTATCTTCGGTGAAGCTTTCTCTACATGTAATCGCACATGGCATTGCATCTCCTTCATGCTCGGATGCTCCAGAGGACTCATTCCACAAGGCATAAAAAGTTCAATAAAGTTCTCTACATGTCATCGCACATGGCATTGCCTATTTCATGCTCGGACGCTCCAGAGGACTCATTCCACAAGGCATAAAGTTCAATAAAGTTTACCGTGCCAATAAACTGATCGCATCTGTTGTTTGTTCATACAACAACAAAGCCTTTATTCCAAATTTTTGGGGTCTGCTGTTTGAATCTTTTTCTTCCATTCAGCTCGGTTAAGTCTTCTGTAACACTAATAAAAAAAAGCATAACTTTCTTTAAAACTTCAATCCATGTTATTTAGGCCTACCTCTAGTCCTAGCGACTCCAGTTAGTATCTTATCCCTCCTCCTTACCACAGAATCTATCAGGCAAGTTATTAAGCTATTAATTTTGGAGTATTTCTTCAACAGATTGTTCAACTTCCTTGGTAAATAACACGTAAACCTATTACACAATATTGCTTTCCGCCTCTCACTCATTATGGTCATAACTTAAAACATACATTTCTTGTTGCTTCCTGTAAATCCAGGCCTCTATTATTCTATTTCTCCTGGCTTGAACAAAATTTTCCAAGTATCAGAAATAAAGGAATATATGATTGTAAAGCACGGCTTTTGCATTCAGTTGCTATAACAGGATTTTCCTAATTCATGACCACAAAAGTAAATGATGGCACTCCATTCATTAGTCACATCGTGGATTCAGAGTCTAGAGGAATACAACGACCTTCTTAGGCAGGCAGAAAACTCCTTGTCAAATGAAATGGTCAAAGTCATGGGGCATCATAGGAAAATCTCTTCAGGCTTCACTTGTGAGTCCATGAACATAGTTCCTGTTTTTATGCATTACCCTTCATTATATCACTCTATAATGAGGTTGATGTCCAAGTTGCAACAATCAACCTTCACAAGAGCAATCTTATCCTCAAGTCTATTATTTCTTTGATCTACAATGTGATGTATGAGTAGAAAGATAAAACTAAAGAGCAACATCTCATGTAGGAAACATCTGAATTTCTATTTAGCACCACTGACATAGGAGAAAAGTGGAGAGCTGACATAAACAGATTCATGAATCATGTTATGAGGTAATGTGGAAGCTAAGTTGTAACATGATAATTATTAAAATCTCCTACAAATAATCTAACAGATTTAGGAAGTACAAAATGATAGTGCAATATTGGTATGAGTTATCCAAGGAAGCACAAAAGATCATTGAAGAAAAATCGAATACACGACCTGGATGAAATCTGAACTTATCGACTTTACTGTTGGTGACTGAATATCTTAGATTAACAATGGTGTAGAAACTAGAAGTAGACAAGAAGAAGAGAGATGAACAGTAGATGGAATTCCGGAATTAGTTTATGTAGGTTTCAGTCTCTCACCAGCAATCTCACAAAAACTCAATTCTCAAAATATACAGTCACCTTCCTTCAATAATTGGAGTACAGTAATATATATAGCTTTTTATATGTTTCTTGAAGAATACAAATCTAGATAAACTTACTAAAACCAATTTGAACTCCTAACAGAAAATCAAGAGATAAAGAGGTTGATGTTCACGTTGCAAATCAACCATCACATGAACCATCTTTGCCTCAACCCAGAGCTTATTCTTTGTATACAATGTGATGCATGACAAGAAAGATAATCTAAACAACATCTCTTTTCATAATAGGAACTCAATATCACTCAATATCACTTTTTAGTTTAAGTTAATCAAATTGTCACACCATCAAAACCAAAGGTGTTTACGGTTACGTCAAATTCTGTAGTGATTTTGGTTCATGAACAGGCAAGCTCCAATATGGTTAAGTTTCTTCCACAAAATCCCTGGAGTGTTTTCTTTTAGAGGCTTCTATAACTAGTATCTTATCCTTTATGCATCTATACACATCATAATTGGTTATTATAAGCTCCGATCATGTCATATGATATGAACTCCTTAATTGAAGAGTTACTCATCTAGAACAACAAGCATATTCTCTTCAAGAGCTATGTTAGGGTGTCTTGAATTCTAATTAAACTGGCAATAGGAATCAGTATCGGACCATTCCTATAAGTATTGGGATCGGCGGTAAAGGCATTATCGACGGTTTCGGAACAGAGTATCAGATTTTTTGGTATTGAAAAGAAAGTAATTATTAATAAATTATTAACATTGTAGAAAATATATTTTATACATTTAGACATAATTTAAGTACTTTCAATGTTGTTTCTTAGTATTTTGAAATTGAGTGAAATAGTAGTCATCCTTGCCGATTGATTTACATGTGATAGATAAGTTTTCTTTTTTTACATGCTTTTACAATCTTACTATATTTTTACAACATTGTTGATTGGTCTTTTTCTGTCGAATTGACCGGAAAAAAAGAGATCCTCGATGTCAGTATCGGTTCAGGATATGCCAAACTATATTGGTATCGGCCATATCGTATCAGTATCGGCCGATATTGCTAATTATGGGCGCAAGGTGCCTGGTACCCGCCAGAGTAGCGTCTTTTACAACCTTGAACGTGAAAAGCTTCATTTTATTTTTTGGGGTCGGCTGTTTGAATCATTTTCTTCCATTCATCTATATCAAGGGGTTATGTTTTCTTTAAGGCCTCGTTTGGTTCGCGGAATGGAAGGGAAAGAAAATTAATTCCTTGTCATTTTCTTTCCTTTGGGAAATTTTATTTCCCATTGATTTTCCTTTCTGATGTTTGGAAATGCCAAGGAATTTGGAAAGGAAAGTGATTACTTCAATGTGGGAAAGTGATTCCTTGCTTGGATGGATGGAATCACTTTCCTCCCTATTTTTCCTTCCATTGGGAATCACTTTCCTTTCCTCCTCAATTCCTTTGGCACCCAAACATAGGAAAGTAATCACTTTCCTTTCCCAACCCGGAGATTCCGCGAACCAAACGAGGCCTAACATTAGAAAAAGTATATCCTTCTGTGAAACCAACTCCTAGAAAATATTTTTCAATTAATACAAGATAGTCCTTACCAAGGTTTAATAAAACAAACTAGATGCAGGCAAAAGTACTACGGGAACGATGTTTTAAACTTCAAATTTACAAATCTAAAAAGTTAAAAGGTAGAATTTCTAGTGTTTAGCCTTCAAAGCAACAATTTACCACAAATAACTAAAATTAACCAAGAAGACCCAAAATCCAAGATTCCAAATTATGTGATCAGTAGAAGAATAGCAAGTGCTATTTGCTGAACAAAGCCATGCAATCAACATCATTCATGAGGCATGCCATTTCCTGATCCCTAGCACAACGATTTTCCACTCTAAATCCATAAATTTCAGTACTGATTCCAATGCCCAGCATGCAAAATGCAGTAAAGCTGCTCTTTTTCTAAGGAAAAAGAAGGAACGGCAGTGTAGTGGATGAACTTTATAACTGCTCTCCAAATGTCAAATAGCCATTGCACATCTCTTCACTCCAAATCCATAAAATTTCAGTACTAATTTGTTACAATTCCATCTGTTAGATGCCTTGTCATCATTGCCAGCTCAGCGCCAGCTCAGAGGAGATTACATCATAGTAGTAATACATTCACATATTCCTGCCAGCTCAGCAAACAGGTATAACTGTAAATAACTGACTGATACTCTTTGGTATCAGTCCTCTGATTGTAGCAGACCCGGGTATGAGCTATAAATATCCAGGTCGAGAGGAAGGGATGATTAGATTGGTATTTTGCAAACTTTAGCTACTTAATTCATAGTCTTGTAGCTCTTGCTAGATCCCCAATTTTAATACAATTCCTAATTCAATTTCCCTTCCAATTTGTCTCTTTCTTTTCCAATTCATTCATCTGCAGAAGAATCAATGGCAACTGGAGTGAGATCTCCACCTCAGTTGGGGTTCCTGGGAAGGAATCTCAACAATTTGGTATCAGAGCCGTACGATCCCTACTTCGGAGCGTACGGAAGTCCGATCTCGAGCTCGAGCAGCCATGGTGTACGGCGATGCTCGTCGGAGGAGCAACGACGTCCGGAGGAACCTCGGTATGGCTGGGGATCTCCTCATTACGGTTACGGATGGGGATCCCATCTACGATCCTCTACGCCGGCTATGGAGTCACAGCCTCCGCCACCACCACCCGAGCATGACCCCTACTGCTATCAACTGTCATCGCATCAACAATGGCAGTACTCTCCACCGGAACAGCCACCACAGACATCGATTTCGAGTTGGAGCTCACGACAAGGGTTTCCAGAGGATCCTCGCCACCAGATCGTGGAGGAAAGCCTCCGATCTCTCGAAGCCATGGAGCCACCGCCGCCTGGACCGGACTACGGCTATCCACCGGTGATGACAGCACCGTTTCTGGCGCAGTTTCAGCAACATATCTCACCTCCGCAGCAGTACGAAGCTTCACAGTCCCTTCCTCAACCACCAGAGCAACAATGTCAGAGTCTGCAGCAACATGAAGAGATTGAACTGAAGGTGCTTGATGAAATGCCCGTGAGGAAGCTTGGAAGTACGAGTTGGTGCCGTAGGTGCAAAATTGAGTGTGAATCCATGGAGGGATTAGTTATCCATTCACTGACAAGCGAGCATCAAAACAATACCATGACTTTGGTTACGAAGATCAAGCAAAACATTCCTTCAACTACAAAATATGCTCGGGCAGCAGCTACAAAGAGTGTCCAGGCAAGTAACGTTGATGTTGCTATTACACACATAACCTCGGAAGAAGACTCTAAGCTAAATGTTGCTTCCACAAAGTTGGAGCCTGCAAAACCAAATCAAGAGGCTGTTCTTCTGAATCTCAAGGATGATGTTGTATCTGTAGAAGACCCCGCAAACAGGCTTGCACTGTTTTTATTTTCAGAAGGAGGGCAACCAGCAACAGCTGCCGGTAATGGATCGTGGGAAGATAGCTTGTTTGGAGATGAACATAATATGAAGCCAAGCTCGGTTGAAGACATTAGAGATGTAACTGCTGCAGCACTGTCTTCAAGGAGCAACACTTATGAAGGTGTCGAAGACTTGGTCCACACCGAGAATGGACTTACAGGCCTGTCCATCAACCCAGATTCCGCACTCGCTATCACTGTAAGTTACCCTTGGGCTATTGCAAGAAGTAGGGATCATAAAATAATAATATGGAAACCAGGTATCTCTCTCTTTATGTTTCTTCAAGTATCAGATAGTAGCGAGTATCAAGTTCAAAGTGATTTCAAGGATGCAGTTGATGTTTGTTTACCATTATTACAAGCTGTTGATTGGGATGAGTACTGGGACAAGTTCAACAATGAAGTAATGCAAATTCCAATCACCTTCAAGCTGAAATACTTCAGGTCTGTACTGTGGGATCCCGGGAAATTCAAAAAGGGAATAGGGAGCGTAATACTTGCTGGTGATACCTCTCTATTCAGCTCATCCAAGGAGGAGGCCTGGCTTGAATGGGAGCAAACATGTTTTCTCAAGTATGCTTGGGTGCTCGACAAGTTTAAGACTGAGCTCTGGAAAATTGAAACGACCAAGGAGGAGTATGCTTCCTTCTACAAGAACCTTACCTATGCCAGAAGGGAACATCTGTCAGTGAAGGATCTCTCGGTTGAAAGTTTAAAGAAATCAGAAGAAGTTGCTTCTGCCACTGTAAGGGAAGTGGACTATATGGTTGTTTACACTTTTGATCTTGTAGAAGCTGTTCACAAAGCTACTGGAAATCTTGAGGAGCCATTGGAGGGATTTCCTATAGTTGTTGATGCAGGAAATGGAGCAGAAGGATTCTTTTGGCGAAAGGTACTTGAACCTCTAGGTGCAATTATTTCTTGCAACCAATTCTTGGAGCCTGATGGTATGCTTCCCAACCATATTCCCAATCCTGAAGACAAAAATGCAATGAAAACGATACCCCAGGCAGTCCAAGAGACTAAAGCGGATTTAAGCATCATCTTTGATAAGGATGTTGACAAAGCAGCTGCTGTAGATTCTAGTGGGCGTGAATTCAACCTCAATCGACCAATTGCTTTAATGCCTGCTATTGCCCTTGAACAACATCCAGGAATCCAACTTCTCAGTATCACTCACTCCCAAATTTCAATTAAAATGATTTCTGCTGCTACTAACCTCGAAGAAGCTCTAAAAGGAACATTGACAGTTAGACCTTTTCCTCTTGGGACATCATTCAGTAGCAAGATGGAGAAACATTGTACTCATTTTTTGGTTGAAAAAATTGCATCAAATGAGGAAGTGAAGTCAAGGCTTGAGAAATTTTGGCTTGAAAAAACAGGTGTTCCTGGTATCTCTTCATTCCAAGAATGGCTTGAGATTAGTGTTGTTCTTTGGCAAACAGATGTTATTCACAAAGAGTGTGGCCAAGTCATTCCAACAACAAGAAGAAACCTCTATGCTTTCCAGTTGACTGCCAAGCCTAGTCTTGAGCCAATTTCAAGTCCTACTTCAGTTCAAGTGATAAATATTCATGTCATCACAACATTAGTACCACCTCAGGATACTACTATGAAGGTTGAAGCTATGAAGTCCTTAGTGGCAATTTTTAGGTCCGTGGGGCATTGTATGAACAAACAGTTCAGAATACCAGATGCCAATTCTCTAAAAAATCCAGCTGCAGTTATGGGTAATGATGAAGGTGGAAATGATCTCTCCGATGTGAGTACAGAGAGTGCAGAGCTCACTCAAGCTACCAAAATCGAAAAGGATGGTTTCATGGTGTGGGATCCAGGAATTGGGCATTAGACTGGAATGAGCTATGGTTGTGAGCAGTTAGATATGAACCTGATTAAGTTCAGAAATCAGTGATCAGCGCAGTATCATCACTAATTCAGTGGAAGGAAGGGGATGAGGAATCTGCTACTTGGGTTCTGATGTGGGCCCACTTTTTAGGTCTTTCAGTTATTTAGGCATAAAGGGGTATTGTGGTCTTTCACCACAATAACCCTCCTAGGGTTTGCTTCTCTTTTCTATTTATAGTTAAGGCTAGCCGTCATTACTTGCATGCTTGTGTTGAGAAGAAACTCTCAAGCGTCATTCAGAAGGGTTTAGACTTTGTCCGTCCATCAAAGTTGGGAGTTTGTTCTTTTCTCTAATAAAGATCGTTATTTTCCTTCTATTTCTATTTTTCTATAAATTATTTGTGAATCGATCTGGTCGATTCCACATCAATTGGTATCAGAGCCCTCTACGAGCCATGGCAGACGGGACGAAAACCTCAATCGACGAGAAGATCCAAGGTCTTCGGGAGGACTTCACCGCCGAGATCCGAGGTCTTCGGAAGGACTTCACGGCTATAATGACGTTCTTACAAAACATCTCGAAGAAGATCAACGGCGAGGAAGCGGAGGCGGTAACAACCCAAACCCTAGGCGATCAACTAGGGTTTGCTCCTGCGGAGGGGGAGGCGACCGAGGAGGAGGAAGGACCGGCCGGCGGCCGCTGCCCCGCAACCGCCGTCGCCGCCGCACCTCCGGGCTGGGCCCTGGCGGCCGGCGATCACCGCCGGACAGCAGCCGAGGGCCGCGGGAGCGCCACAGCAGGCCGCGCGAGCCCAGGCGGGGCCGCGGCTACTGTGGGCGGCCGCTGGCCGGCCCCCGACCGCCACCCAGGGCCGGTCGGCGCCAGGGGAGCCGCCGGCGAGCGGCTGTGGCCGGACGCCGACCATGTCGGTCCCGGCGGACCGGCGCCACACCCGGGAGAGGCCCTAGGGCTTGGGGCCCCCTATGGGGGTCAGACGATGACCTCGACCTACGGTGATAGGTTCACGGGTTCGGGAAGGGGCTTAGCTGGAGTTCCGGCTCGGACGGGAGGGACGGAGCCGCCAGGAGGGGCGAGGAACACCGGAGGCAGCAATTTCTTTGGAGAAACGGCGGATTCCGCCAACTTTCGGAGAGGGGATCTACCCCCACGACGACCACCACGGGCGAGGATCCGACGGAGAAAGAGGCCGCTATAGCAACAGACGCAGTTCCCAGATTTCCACCTTGAGGACAAGGTGGCTCTTTTAGGGGGCGGTATTGATGTGGGCCCACTTTTTAGGCCTTTCAGTTATTTAGGCATAAAGGGGTATTGTGGTCTTTCACCACAATAACCCTCCTAGGGTTTGCTTCTCTTTTCTATTTATAGTTAAGGCTAGCCGTCATTACTTGCATGCTTGTGTTGAGAAGAAACTCTCAAGCGTCATTCAGAAGGGTTTAGACTTTGTCCGTCCATCAAAGTTGGGAGTTTGTTCTTTTCTCTAATAAAGATCGTTATTTTCCTTCTATTTCTATTTTTCTATAAATTATTTGTGAATCGATCTGGTCGATTCACATCAGGTTCCTTACGAAAGTTTATCAAGGATTTTCCTCTTTTGACCTTGAGACAAGGTCAAATTGATGGGGGGAGTATTGTTACAATTCCATCTGTTAGATGCCTTGTCATCATTGCCAGCTCAGCGCCAGCTCAGAGGAGATTACATCATAGTAGTAATACAGTCACATATTCCTGCCAGCTCAGCAAACAGGTATAACTGTAAATAACTGACTGATACTCTTTGGTATCAGTCCTCTGATTGTAGCAGACCCGGGTATGAGCTATAAATATCCAGGTCGAGAGGAAGGGATGATTAGATTGGTATTTTGCAAACTTTAGCTACTTAATTCATAGTCTTGTAGCTCTTGCTAGATCCCCAATTTTAATACAATTCCTAATTCAATTTCCCTTCCAATTTGTCTCTTTCTTTTCCAATTCATTCATCTGCAGAAGAATCAATGGCAACTGGAGTGAGATCTCCACCTCAGTTGGGGTTCCTGGGAAGGAATCTCAACATAATTCCCCTAAAAAAATGCGCACACGCTGCTGCTATGATCCACCAATTATTAACAACGGGAACATCTAACCAAACACAAATATAATGAGCCAATGCCCAACATACATACAAAAAATGTAGTAAAGTTGCAATTTTTCCAAGAAAAAAACAACAGAAATGGCAATGGCGAGCGGAGCGAGTCCATGAGCAAAATGGCATCAAGACCCACTACGTAGAAACTAGAGAGGAGCAAGAAAGTCGACATCTTTGGAGCTCCTAAAGAAGAAAAAATGGATCAAAATCAAAATAAAATAAAATATCCCCCTTCTTTCTTTCTTTCACGTACATACCTATGGACAGAAGGAGTGGAGAACGATGGAAAGAGTCAGAATTAGAGCCGTTGGATTCAATCTCTCTCTCTCTCTCTCTCTCTCTCTCTCTCTCTCTCTCTCTCCTGTTTGTTTGGATTTCAAAGGACCATTTTTTTTGCTTGGGGGGAGGACAGAGCAAAGAAGAAGAAGGTGCGGTGTGATGTCCTCTCGGGACCTCGGAATCACCAACACTGTACCGCTGCTACGGTTTCGGAATTTGAAGGATGGAAGCGGCAACAATGGTAGCAGAAATTCAAATTTTTCATGGAATTTAAATTTTTATCATATCTTTGTTTTTAGGAATATTTTAGCAAATGTCCCCACTATAAATATACAAATTTCTATATAGCCCTAAAAATTAGCAAATACCCCCACTATGAATAAAATAATCAAAATTTTGGTTAAATAGTGGGAATATATCTTGAATTTTAGGCTTAATTGCAATTTGATACCCTCAACTATTCATGTTTTTCAACTTCATACCCTAAACTTTTTTACTCGACAACTTGATACCATCAACTATATAATATTTTCAATTTGATACTCAAAATTTCAAAAAAGACAAAATTATCCCTCCCTTTCACTTTCCAACCGAATCCAACCCCTCTCCCCCGCCTCCTCCTGCCGGCTCACCACTCCCCGCCCCCACCCCCTCCAGCCACCCTCGACCCCCCCCCCCCCCCGCTGCCATCCCCGCTCCGCCCCCACGGCTACACCACTGCCCCCACTCTCTCCGGACGCGCGCGGTGGTTGGAGGGGAGGGGAGGGGAGGGGAGGGGACGGGTGGCTAGAGGGGGGCGGGGGGAGGGGTGGGGCGGGTGGTGGCTTGGGGGGGGGGGGTCGGGAGGGGGCGGACGGGTGACCGTGGGGGTCGGGAGGTGTCACGACCCGATCCCAAATTATTGGGTCGAACCGGATCATGCCCAGCCTGCACCGTTATGAGACGGCGGCAGTAAGCTGTTCTATATGCATGTATTCACAACAACATTTATACATTTGTCACAACTTGAATATACGAAAATTTTAAAAAAATTTTATTCAACAATTGAAAAGTACAACTGGAAATGAAAGAACTGAAATAAAGTACTGAATTCAAATCAACAAACTCCAAATACAATTGTCACGATCTGCACCCGCTTTTCGGATACGAGACGTGTCCAAGCCAGCCTACGCCGCAGAGTCGGCGGTAGAACGCTGTCAAGCCCGCAAGAAATAAATGCTCAAATATCACATTTGCTGCTCATTCACATTTCTAAATTTATTACAACAGTTACAACATTTAAACTAAAGGAAATACAAGATTTTACAATTAATGAAAATGGTACAACTGTTTTTTATTTCTAGGTCGGCCTCAGCATACCCATGTCTTCCCAGTGCTAAGAGTGATCGCGGCTAAATCTGAAAAATGTTGGTTTCCAGTCAGGAATGGAACAAGTACACAAACCGACGACAATGCGAAAACACAATAGAATTAACAAGACATGAAAATAACATATGAGATATGAAATCTGGAAGATAACTGATGACATAGCACGATAGAGGAGTAAACAAGAAAAAACTAATAAAAGACATCTATCTAGGTGGTGTGAAATATCTGTTTCGACATGTGAACGGCTAGGGGGTAAATCCGGCTCACTGCACGTGTCGTGTGCAGCTGCTATCGTTCAAGAATAGACATATTGGGATATTTCTGGGTAGTCCACATGTTTACTAAGATATTTCCCCTCCCGACTATTCCGTGTGACGAGCGTGTCAACAAGCAGCAAGATATATGTATAGGCATGAAATGAAAAGACTATTATGAATCAGAAAGCAATCAGAAAGTGCACTTGCCTGAGGTCCTTAGCTGAAGAAACCAATAATAATATACCACTCAATAAGTCACAATCAGTCAACACATGCAGAAGTCTACAGATGCTGAAATAAACAGTACCAACGTTCTCAGAATAGTCAAATTAGCTAGGATTGCCTATCCTTAAGTCCAATTCTGGACACAAGGACAAAACGGTAATTTCGGGCAAAACGATGTCCGCCGTTAGACCCGCTTTGCACCGAAAAGCGTGCCAAAGTCTACAGTCTCTAAAGTCGTCAAACTATATGTCAACAGGTCCAGTTTTCCGATACGAACCCAACCGTATGTCCAAGGTTGGATTTCGGCGGGCCGTGCACAAAATTGTCCGTTGACTCCAATTAGCCACTATCAATATAAAGTGGTCCGAATCACAAGAGATTAGAACTTACGACTAGTCACGATCAAGATATAAATTAAAGAGAATTTGTATTAATAAATAAGTGTATATAACTTTAGAAAATATTTATAGTACTAGAAAAACTATATTTTGCTAGTTAAATAATTTTAGTTAAAAATACTTTGAAAGCCAGGAAAATTATTTGTATAGCTAACCCCATTTGAAAATAAATGTAGGCCAAGTCCAATACTATTATTTTGTTACGAAAATAAATTTAGGAGATACTTAATAAGTATATTTATTTAAAATAAATAACTATAATAGCAAAATGAATAACCATAGTAATAATAATATTATATCCACATGTATATACTATTAGACCAGTTACTAAAAAATAACATTTTACTTATGGAATCCTTTCCCTCAACTATAATGTACAATATTACTAAACACCCATAACCTTTCTTCCCCCATCCCCCTCATTTACAGATCCCAGTGAATAAAATATATTGTATAATAACCATAACTATCAGTCTATCACTACTCCTCAGTAGAAGGAGGAGAGAGAAAACAAAGAATAAGGAAAAGGAGAGTGGGGAAGGGAGAGCTCACAAAGGGGTTTTCGTCGGGCGACGTCGCAGAGGAGAGGCGAGGGTCGGAGAAGAGCTCTGGTCAACGCGCTGTCGCCGGAAGGAGGAGTTGCGGCCACGGTGGCGGCTCGGTGCTGACATGGAGGACCCGCCAGCGAGAGCAGTCGAGGAGGATGCTCGATGGCCTGTCGACGAAGGCTGGAGGCGGTGGCGACCGTCCACGGCGAGGAGGGAGCCAGAGATAAGGAGAGGGGTTTTCACCAGGGGACGATCCACGACGGCGGACCGCGGTGCCGGAGTGAGGAGGCGCGGGGCTCGGCACGTCGGCGGAGGCGGCGGCTCACCACAGGGCTTTCTTCGGCGATAAATTGGCGCACAGAGGCGGGGAGGTCAGCGACATGGTCATTCCAGATCTGGCCTTGCTCACGACGACGGGTTCTCGTCGACCGACGGAGGAAAAAGCTCGGGAGTGGCGCCAGTCGCCGGACAGAGAAGGAGAATGGAGGGCGAACCTCGCCAAGGGCGTCGGGTTGGTGGTCGCGGCAGAGGTTGAAGGCGGCTGAAGATGCGGATCCAGACGGAGGGACGCTCACCGGAGCAAATCGGAGTCCAACGGTGTCTCGGCTCCCACGGCGCTGAAGGTCGGCAGTGTCGAAGCACGGCGGAGGAGGTCAGGTGCTGGAGGTGCTCACCGCTCTGGAAGCCAGCCTGCGGGACGCGAACATGAGGAGGGAGGCTCGACGGAAATCGGTTCGACGAGGCGGCTCCAGGGAGGTTAGCTTAGGATTAGGGCTCGAGTTCTTTATCCGTGTCCGACTCGGACACGAGGATTTGTATTGGTATGACGGACTTGATAAGGGAATGGATGAAGCCACGGACACACGAGTCCGGACACGGTGATTTCTGTGGTGGTGGTGGACACGGACACTTCGGCACCATTATATGTGTATTGGCTGTGTCGCGGTGAATGAGAGACTTGGCGTAACAGAGGTGGTGATGGTGATGGAGGGTGGCGGGTGCTGCGTGGTCGTGGGGACCGGAAACAGTCTTATCTGGATCGCCATTACTGGACTGCGACGACGGTGATATTGGCTTGCAGAGGAGACAGGGAATAGGCGAGGCTGACCCTGGATGGTGTTAGTCCCGGGGCTTGACCAAAGATGGAAAACTGATGTAATCGAGATCTGAGATGTCACACAAAAAACTTTGCAGTGATCAAACTCAAGATCTACGATGATGCAAAAAACCAAATAGCCAGATTACAAAATGAAGGAGGAAAATAGAGAAGAGAAGATCTCTCGTTCTTCCTTACAAACGTGTTGCAATTGGGACAGAACGAGTTACAATAATGTAGAGAAAGATGAGATGAAGAAAAGTTGCTGGGGTGTCAAAACACCGTTGCTCAAAGCAAGATTCGCCCCACACGAATTGCTTCCAGGAACTAGCAAGTTGAAGAACTTGTGGAACGCTCGAAGTCACCTCTGTTCTGACTCCTCAGATGGACTTGCAATGGCGGCAGCAGTTCCTCCCTCTCTCTCTTTTCTGACTTATAAAATTCGTAGTACCTCACAAAGGAGGCCAGAAGATAGTATATATAGAGAGAGGGTGGAAACCCTAACCGCCTTTTCAGTTATAGAAAGATTGAATTAAATCCCACAAAGATAGCAATGAAATTAATTCAAATCTTATGGAAAGATTGAATTAAGTCCCACAAAGATGGCAACGAAATTAATTCAAATCTTATGGAAAGATTGAATCAAATCCCACAAAGATGGCAACGAAATTAATTCAAATCCCACAAAGATAGCAACGAAATTAATTCAAATCTTATGGAAAGATTGAATTAAATTCCACAAAGATGGCAACGAAATTAATTCAAATCTTATGGAAAGATTGAATTAAATCCCACAAAAAGTGGATCTGAATTAATCGTATTAAATCAGTCTTTCCATAACTGACTTGTAGTCTGCACAGTCAGCCTGGTGCGAGTGCATGAGCCCATGAGCCCGAGTTCGAGTCCGAGCCCGAGTCCGAGTCCGAGTCCGAGTCCGAGTCACTAAGCCCCTTTGGGACTTAGCTCCAAATGGAATTAATCCAAGAGAATAACAAAAGCATTAATGCTTAATCCTTGGAGCCTTATTCTTACCTTCTAGTAAAATCATCCACATGGTTCCCTCCTTAGGGTCACCACCTCATGTGCATCTCTCAACAACACAACCAAGTATATATGTTGAGATAACTCATGGTGCATTTCCGATGTGGGACTAAACTTTTATAAGGCATGTTGAGAGCAAGCTCTCTCCATGTAAAGAAAGCACCAACAATTCTCCACATATCATAACATATATATGTTTCCAGGGTTGAGCGTTCCCCACAGTAACTGTCCATTTTGCATTAGGATAGATGTCGCTGACGACTTGAATCTTTCCGCATGGGTTAAATAACAATGTGATACAAGAATGGACTACGCCTTGAATTCTGCACCACAATTGTAATTCTTCCCACTCACAAAGTATAGTTACGTGTGCTTCTGGCTGCACATTAAAGGCCCTGTGCCTGCCTGGTTTCAGTGTATAATTTTGGGCGTCTACAAGTTTACCCTCAAGAGACGGCCTGATATCTCTTTCCATACACTATAGGTGAGTTCTTTATTAAAGAGACATGGCATGAAGCCTTGCGCTTCCTTACGGTGCTATGCCGCTATGACATGGCCTGAAGCCAAGACATTACCCCTACCTGGGAACCTCATCGTAGTGTCATACTACTGTAGCATGAGGTCTCAGCCTCTTTGTAGTGCCAATCTACTCAGCATGAAGCCTAAGGCTTCCTTGCGGTGTTGCGCCGCAACGACATGGCTTGCAAGGCCGAGGCTTTACCCCTATATGGATACCTCATCGTGGTGTCGTGCCACTGTAACATGGGGCCATCCTCCCCTTTGTAGTGCTGTCTATAACTCTTTAATTACGTCATACAGCATTAGGCTACCTGCCTATTTGCGGTGCTACGCTGCTATGACTTGGCTTGCAAAGCCGAAGCATTACCCCAGACCTGGGAACCTCATGGTGGAGTCACCCCACTGTAGCATGAAGTTTCACTCCTTGTAGTGCTGCTCTACCGTGCTTCCTGTAAAGCACACCAGGCATTCACTCTGCCTGAGAACTCATTAAGGCGTTTAAGCCAACCTTCCACATGATCTGTTTTTTCCGCAGAAAATATATAGTAGACAACAGTGGTTATGGGTCCGTATCCCTTCCATGTTCCAGAGAACAAGTACCCACTGTTACCTGATAGTTTCCCAGTCAGTGAACCTCCTTTGAACCAAAAGTTAGATGCCTAGTAGATTTCTCTTTGAACTAATAGCATAAAACTTTATGGTAGGATTACAAAGACACACTATCAGAATGCCTTCAAGCCCATTTTACAAGCTGTGTCATCGACCAACTGGCGCTTAAGGCCCTTTGTGAACGGATCTGCCAGGTTCTCCTGACTCCGAACATCAATCACTGCAATTACACCTATTTTGATAAGATCGTGTACTGCCCTGTGTTTCAACCGCACAATCCTCTTCTTTCCGTTGAAGAGGTCATTTGATGCCACCGCCGCAGTCGCCTGGTTGTCACAGTATATCGGTATCGCCGGTATCTGAGCCCCAACCACTGGAAGATCATACATGAGCTCCCGAAGCCATTTTGCTTCATCTGCTGCAGTTTCAAGTGCATAGAATTCAGATTCCATGGAGGAACGAGAGAGTATGGTCTGCTTCTTCGACTTCCACGATATAGCAGCTCCACCCAAGAAAAAGACATATCCACCTGTGGATCTCTAGCTTTCCACCTCTGAACACCAGCTAGCATCACTGAAGCCTTCCACTATTGTCGGATACCCGTTGTAGTGCAGTACATATGTCTGAGTCTTCTTGAGATATCTCATCACCCGCTTCACAGCTTTCCAGTGCTCAACCCCTGGGTTGCTTGTGAACCGACTCAGCATTCCCACGAAGAAAGCTATGTCAGGCCTTGTGGCAGTGGTTGCGTACATTAAACTTCCGATAATGCTAGAATATTCTAGCTGCCTGACGCTTTCTCTCGAGTTTGGCTTCAGCTCCTGATCACACCTGTATGGCGTATCGATCCCTGGAAGATCCTTATACCCATAGCGTGTGAGCATCTTCTCAATGTAGTGAGATTGTGACAGCGCTACTCTAGTGTCTGTCCGGATGACCTTTATGCCCAAGATGACATCTGCATCCCCCAATTCCTTCATACTAAACTTGGTTGAGAGGAACTTCTTTGTCTCCGTGACACAGCCTATATCCGTCCCTAGGATTAGCATGTCGTCCACGTACAGACAAACGATGACTCCTCTTCCATCAGCGAACTTTGTGTAAACACATTTGTCCGTCTCGCTGACTCTGTAGCCGTTTGACCTAATAACTTTGTCAAACTTCTCATGCCATATCTTGGGAGCTTGCTTCAAACCATACAATGATTTCACCAACTTGCAGACTTTGTCTTCAAGACCTTTGACGACAAATCCATCTGGCTGTTGCATGTAAATCTCTTCGGTCAGCTCCCCATTCAGGAATGCTGTCTTTACATCCATCTGATGTATCACCAACTTATGTATGGCTGCTAGAGCGATTAACATCCTGATGGTGGTCATCCGAGCTACTGGAGTGTACGTGTCAAATATCAAGAAATCTTCGAGCATCACTCTTCTCGGCATACCCCAAGAAGATCGCCTTCGTAGTCCTGAATCTTCAGATCTGGAAGCTTCACATACGCAGACACCCCCACACTCGAATGACATTCAAGTTTGGTCTGGCTTTGAACCAGAGTTCATGAGGAGTTACGTCCGAAGTTGCATATGGAACTCTATTCAGAATGAAAGTGGCCGTTAATGCAGCTTCTCCCCAGTAGCATTTTGGAAGACCTGCAGTAAGCAGCATTGAATTCATTATTTCTGTTAATGTTCGATTCTTCCTCTCTGCTACTCCGTTGGATTGAGGAGAATATGGAGCAGTAGTCTCGTATATGATTTCATGTTCTTTGCAGAACGATGCGAAGTCATGAGACCTGTACTCCCCACCTCGATCACTTCTCAACCTCTTGAGTTGTTGTCCAGTCTGCCGTTCAGCTTCGGTCCTGAACTCTCTGAACTTCTCGAAAGATTCATCTTTAGTCTTGAGCAAGTAGACGAACGCGTATTTTGAGAAGTCGTCGATGAAGTTTATGAAATACTTCATCCCGGCCTTCGTGGAGAAATGTTTGAAGTCACAGATATCGGAATGTACTAACTACAGAAGATCTGTGCTTCGATTGACCCGATAAAAGGGTTTCCTTGTGATCTTCGTCTGAGCACATACTTCACACTTCTCCACCTTACCCCCACATTTGGAGATAAGTCCTAGACTAGACATTTTGTTAATTCTTTTACAATGAACATGTCCTAGTCTATTATGCTACAACTCAAGAGAATAATCAGAAAATGCAACTGCATTAATGTCATCAAACTGGTTGACAAGCTGAATTTTAAACATTCCTTCGGTTTGATAAGCCTTCCCGAAGTAAGTTTCCTTCTTGGACATCACCATCTGACCAGCATTGATGTCCATCCTTAAGCCTGCGTTACAGAGCAGGCTCCCAGAAATTAGGTTCTTGGCAATTACTGGAACATGCTTCATACCTTGAAGCGTCAGAGTGTTCCTAGAAGTGAGTTTCAGCTCCATAGTCCCGATCTCCATAACTTCAGCTTGGGCCTGGTTCGCCATGACAACCTTCTCAGATATCGGCTGGTACGTGACGAACCATTCCTTGCCAGAACAGATATGGCAAGTCGCACCAGTGTCTATCCACCAGTCAGAGTCAACCCCCACAGTTGTGACCTGTGCGATCATAGCAACAATGTTAGACACCAATGAAACCTTACTAGGCTCTCCTTTTTCTGATTATTTAGGCTTGGATCTGCATTCACTCTTGTAGTGGCCTTTCTTGCCATAATTGAAACAAGTCACTTGGGACTTGGACTTCTGTTGCTTGAATGAAGGACCCTTCACTTTTAGATTGATGAAGTCCTTCTTCTTGTGAGAAGCCGCCTGCTTCCCCTTGGGACCTCTCGTCTGCACTAGATTGGCCTTAGCCAACTGTTTGGACAGAGTGTCCATCTTCTGTTGGGAACGCATCTCGTCCTCAACATGGATCTCTTGAAGTAGATCTCCCAAGCTAATGTCTAGCTTCTTTCTGGGCATCCTTGCATAGAAGGTACTCCATCCAGCAGGAAGTTTTGAGACGATCCCTCCAACGACAAACTTGTCGGGAAGGGGCATCTCTTCGTCTTCCAGTTTCTGACGCAGCTTCAGAAATTCCTTCACCTATGGCAACATGGACTTCTCGTCCTCAAAGAGCAATTTGTGATATTTTTCGACCACAAACATCTTGCTCCTGTTCCTGTCTTCTTCATACAGTTTTTCCACAGACTCCCATATGTCTCTAGCAAATTCCTTCTTCGAGTAAGATTCTGCCAGGGAATCCTCCATAGCATTCAGGATGAGAAGCCTGCAGATGCTATTTTTCTTTCTCCATTTGGCCTGGAGTTTGGTAGCCGCATTGATTGCGGCAGTAGACCCAGTGTCTGGAACAGAAGGTTCTTCCTCCAACAGTACATGATCAACATCTTTGAGTTGAAGAGTTAGATAAACCTTCCTCTTCCAGACTTGATAATGCTCTCCATCGAACTTTTCCAACTTGCAGTAGTCCGATTGGACGAGCGAAGCATTAATGTTTTACATCTACATGGATCTTGCTTTGAGATTGTTAGTCCCGGGGCTTGACCAAAGATGGAAAACTGATGCAATCGAGATCTGAGATGTCACACAAAAAACTTTGCAGTGATCAAACTCAAGATCTACGATGATACAAAAAACCAAATAGCCAGATTACAAAATAAAGGAGGAAAATAGAGAAGAGAAGATCTCTCGTTCTTCCTTGCAAACGTGTTGCAATTGGGACAGAACGAGTTACAATAATGTAGAGAAAGATGAGATGAAGAAAAGTTGCTGGGGTGTCAAAACACCATTGCTCAAAGCAAGATTCGTCCCACACGAATTGCTTTCAGGAACCAGCAAGTTGAAGAACTTGTGGAACGCTCGAAGTCACCTCTGTTCTGACTCATCGGATCGACTTGCAATGGCGGCAGCAGCTCCTCCCTCTCTCTCTTTTCTGACTTATAAAATTCGTAGTACCTCACAAAGGAGGCCAGAAGAGAGTATATATAGAGAGAGGGTGGAAACCCTAACCGCCTTTTCAGTTATGGAAAGATTGAATTAAATCCCACAAAGATAGCAATGAAATTAATTCAAATCTTATGGAAAGATTGAATTAAGTGTAATGCCCCGCTCCGCATCGGTGCATCATGGTGAGTCGTTGACTCGAAGTGTTGTGTTGGCAAAAGGTAAGCTTTGAGTCGGTTGGAATCTATGAATCGAATCGATGCAAAGTGTAAGTCCCATTTGAGCAAGTGCTGATTTTAGTTGATCTGGTGCGCAGGCTATGCTTTTACGCTGGACGATAAGAGGTCGGCATTTTGCCTTATGCAATGAAGTGTCCGCAAAACCAAATCGAGGTCCTGCAATGGATTGTGGCATGGGCGTGATAGGCTAAATCAACCGAGTAGTTCAAAGGAATGGCTAAGTCCGGGAGTTAGCTATGCGATCGAGTTATGGAAGCGAGACGCTTCAATCGGCGAGGCGGCAAGGCGTATCGGCTTAAGGTGGGCGGGTTCTTGACTCTCTCTCCCTATTCCTTCACGTCTAATAAAATATGCTATGGTACACATAATATATTATCGAGTTAGCGAGCGTGGCTCGGCGGCAATGGTCTAAGTATGCGTTGAACACTAAGATAGAACGTTGAACAATCGAACAATTGAAGCGACGTGCATCGAGTGCACGAGTCGCAGTAGGGCAATAATGGTAGAACATTGAAAGATGATAATGAGATGTGCATCATGTGCACGGCTCCGAGAACATTGAACTCTAGGCGTAGAACATTGATTATGGTGCTGAGCGTGCCTTTGCGCACTTAATCTACGAAATAACTAAGTAAATACGGAGTAGGCTATGCGAATAACATTATGAACGGGACGCGTGATTATGAGTACGAGACGACTAAGCCGTTGGGCGTCGTGCATCAATATGGATGTGTTGGGGCATAACGCCGACGGAGCTCCCCATATGAATGGTGGATTATGTTTATGGCACGGGAAACCGTTTATGTGCGAGACTATGTTTATGGAATACGAGATCGATTGGTATGCTATGGATTGTATGATATGGAACGTATTGCATGGTCAATGGACTCGGATTGCCCGTGCACGGGTGCGGCTTCCCTCGAACGGTTACGCCGGGGCGCCGGGACCGTTCGGCCTAGGAGGGAATTATGTGTGGTATTTATGGTGCACAACATTCGGACGGATTGCGACCGTCCAGTGCTGTGATAAGCTATGATATCCGTAAGTTTGGGATCCTTCGGATACTGGGCTAGCAACCCGTATCGAAGCGATTGTAGGCTTACACATATGAGATGCCAAGTCCATTACGGTACGAAACACCGTGACCTTCATATAGATAGGGCCGGTGGGCTGAGATGAGAGCTGGGTGCAGGCGCAGGGCCTGCCACCCATTATGCATATGTTTACGTTTATGATTGGTTGCTTACGTGAATGAGATGATTCTATGTTAAGTTCTAACCAATGCAGGCTAAGGAATATGGGACGGAATGTGCACGATCACTATGTTTATGTTCCTATTATGCCTAACTGTATCTGCTGCAGGAACGCGGGATGTGGGACACATTTATGATAACGTGCTATGTTTAAGTATTGCCATGAAATCGATCCTAAGGCTAAATAGAAAGATCACCAAATTAAGATGCATGCTCACTAAATGATTAAGTGTTTGGTTTGGGTGTGAGCGGGTCTTGATCAGTGCGAAGCGAGGACGAAAGCACTAAACCCCCACTAGTTTATGTGCAGGTTCAGGTTATGATCGGCTCGGGGCGGAGCTTGGCTTGGACGTGCCGAGGCATGGAGTCCTTGGCGTTCAAGAGGAGCTTCCGCATATGCGTTCGGACTTGCGACATGGAGATGTTCAGCCGAAGACGACTTGGTGGCTATAAAGAGGCATGATGTATGGAACAATGTAATCCTTTGTGAGCTAAGAGAGATCATGAGCGTTGTATCCAATTGGCACTTTATGTTGGGCTATTCAGGGCCTTGTAACCTTCAGTTCAATATGAATAAAAGAGATTCTTGTGTTATACTTTGTTTCCTTCCGCTGCTTTATGTTATCAATTTGAGATAAACTCTATGTGAACTGTTATCTTGCCTTGCACGAGCGTAACTCCAGGCTCGTGCGGCATCACGCCCTAGCGAGGACGATGATTCGGGTTAAATCTAGCGAGGACGAGCGATTTCCCGGGTCGGGGCGTGACAAGTTGGTATCAGAGCGGTTCCATCCTTTGGACCGTGCGTGAATCTCTTTGACCCTCATTTGCTTCGATATTGAAATTCAGTTGACTCTAAGTTGTTTCCGCAACCGCATGGCTCATGGATCTGCTCGACGCTACATTGGATGTTCCATACAATAAGTCTATATTAAGTTGTGTACGTCTGCCACAAGTATGTCGTGACTATTACGTTATCTCCGGGTGCCGTCGGAGAGTATTGGTTGCACAAAGTGCAACGAGTTATGGGATGTTGGTTGCACGAAGTGTAACGATGATATGGAATGCTGGTCGCACGAAGTGCAATGAATATGGTCGTATTGGTTGCACGAAGTGCAATGATATATGAGTTGTTGGTCGCACGCAGTACGATGAGTTATGTGTTGTTGGTCGCACGAAGTGCGAGGAGCTATGTGTTGTTGGTCGCACGAAGTGCGAGAGATATGTGTCGTTGGTTGCACGAAGTGCAACGGATCGATATGTGAGACGATGCGTGTTATGTGACTACGAGAATGGTTATGTGTCGGTTGCACGGAGTGCAGCAAGTCGTGGATCGTTCGTTGCATCGGTGCAACGAGTCGATATGGTATGATGCGTATTATATAGCTATGCGGATGGATAGCGATATGTTGCACGGGATTGAGCAAAGACCTTAAGTATCGAGACTAAGTTGTTGCACGAGCTGCAACGAGCGGGATTCGAAGATCGCGGATGCGATAGTACGAGTCAAGTTGGTCGCTAAGTTGAGTAAGGCGAACATGTATGTTGGCCGAATGTCGCGTTGAGCTTTGAATAAGCGAATGTTGCGGGTGTGATCGAAATGATCGCCATGGTACGGTTAGATCGAATATGTGTCAAACTTGAGCTAACGTTAGAGCTGGGATCGGAAGGATCGCCATACGGGACGGTTAAGTTGAGATAGAAGTCGGACCTATGCGAAGTGTGATGTCGAGTAATGACTCGATTTCGAGTGGTATATGCAGTACCAACTATGCGAGCAAGTATAGCGAAGTATTGTGTCGATAACGATAGGCTCGACCCTGAGTGGTATATGGGATACCACTTAACGATAGCTATGTTAAACCGCTTAACGACTTGCGATAGGTTTCGTCGAAACGATTATGTGGTTACGATATGTTTGTCCGCAACGGATGGAATAGTATCGAGACTTGAGTGGGAATGAGTTAAGAGAAGTCGATGCAAGTATGCTTCGGTGAATTGAGTGAACGATTATGTGCGAAGTCATACCTATGGGTAATACGTTGGACGAGGATTCGTTAAGTATAAGTTGAATGATAGGCCGAGCATATGCGAATGAATGTTACGTTGAGGAAATAGTCGACCCGGTCGGACTTATGTTGAGTCGGTACGGAAGCTTGTTCGGAACGCGTTGAGTAGGTACGAAGAATCGTACGAACGAAATTGAGTTAGTGCGATGAGTCGGTAGCACGATTTGGGAGTGCGAGTTAGGAATATGAGAATGGATGTGTGCGAGACTTGATTCGTATTCGAGTTCAGATAATGGCAGTGATTGCAACGAGTTTGAGCTTATGAGAAAGGAAGATGTTCAAGTTATGCATATCGACGATGGTATTGAGGCGTATCAAAGACGATATGTAATAACTCGGGGATACTCTGATCAAATGAACGAAAATTATGTTGAGCATTGTTGTTGGATGAATAAGATGCAAGTTAAGTTGATGGCAGTTTGGATGATAACGATAGGAACGCTTCGGAGAATTTGAGAGTCGATGGATATTGCTTGGGTGAAAATGAAAGTGTCGGAATTGCTTCACGGATCACCACTGTGTTGACATTCTTGTCTTGAGCGAGCGCAACACCAACCTCGCACATGCGTCACGTCAAAATTAGAACGATCATTTCGCGTGAGCGCTGGTATGGTGATTCATCCAGCGGGGATGATCGAACTTGCAAGGCATGGCAATTTGGATATGGACTTGTGGTTTGATGCGAAGGTGAAATTGAGGATTGCGCGATATTGTTGACGGTAGTATACGAGTGATTCGAGTAGTAGCGGCGCATCAGTTGCGCATGGGATGGATAAATTACGGATTGGTAAGGTATATCGGATTGGGTAAAGTTGTATAGAAAATATCGGGAATTGATTTGGCTCCACAATAGGATATAGCATGGTTCGTTGTAACTGTCCCTCGTTGATGATCTTCAATTATCGAGCGTAGTTTCGGGGCAGATGACCCTAGAAGACTTGACCGCCAAATCAAGTGAATGTTGAAGTCCCATAGGATGACCCTAAAGAAGTCGCGTAAGAAGGATAAGGAATGAGGTAGTGCATGTTGAGGATAAGTCTAAAAGCGAGCGAGTATCGCATCTCGAAAGTTAGCGAGTACTAGAATCGATATGGTCAAGAAAAGTTATGTTGGATCGAGTGGATGTTGAGGAACGTGCTTAGCGTAGTGACGCGGTAAGGCGATTGCAAGAATTTTGCAATGTATGAGAGTAACGGATAGTAGAACGACCCTAAGAGTTGTGTCGTAGGTCGGCTTAAGTAACGATTAGGCTATGTGTATTGAGCGCGCACTCTATGTTACGAAACGAACTAGTCGGGATTGAATCAAAGTTTGAGTAAAAGAATTCGTATGCAGTCGAGAATCAGAGACGAGCGTATCGTAAGAGACCTTGGGTCAGAAAGATTGTTGCCTTTGAGCATCGTAGACTCAAGTCGACCTCTTGTGTCGGGAGAGTGCGAGCATGATGTCTGGATAAGTTACCTAGCGGGGGTAGCCCCAGACGCAACGTATGGATAGAGCGAGAGAATGTGGATCACGTATGGATAGTTGCGTCGAGACTTAGTACGGATTGTAGATAAAATAATTTGTGACATGTTGACATAGTCCATGTTGTTAAGGCTAAATGTTATGAATGATTGGATGAAAGACTTGAGTTATGCGAGAGATAGGAAACGGTTGGGCGAATAGGCGTTGTGGGAGCTTGTTGCGATCGGATGCGCAATGACTTGTGCAATGCGAGTGTTAGGTGGCCGGCGAGAAACTTACGAGATCGAAGTTATGGTTGAATTAAGTTATGTGTAAGATGTTGGAAGATGATCGCATGTTATGGGATGATGCATACGAAGAGTATTTTGGGAATAGGCGCTAAGATATGACTAAGTCGAGTACGGACCGATGGATGCTTGAGGATTTAAGTTGAGTTTGTTAGTTGTTCCGATATCCTACAACTGAGCTTGGCTGAAATGCATATATTGGTGGGACGCCTAAAATATGTGTATGATCCAAACTAAGTTGTATGATTCAACGATGGTAACACGAGATCATGAAGCGATCTATGCGAGGCACTTGGATTAAGTGTTGGTTTTGGTTCGAGGACGAACCTGATTTTGAGTGGTATATTATGTAATGCCCCGCTCCGCATCGGTGCATCATGGTGAGTCGTTGACTCGAAGTGTTGCGTTGGCAAAAGGTAAGCTTTGAGTCGGTTGGAATCTATGAATCGAATCGATGCAAAGTGTAAGTCCCATTTGAGCAAGTGCTGATTTTAGTTGATCTGGTGCGCAGGCTATGCTTTTACGCTGGACGATAAGAGGTCGGCATTTTGCCTTATGCAATAAAGTGTCCGTGAAACCAAATCGAGGCCCTGCAACGGATTGTGGCATGGGCGCGATAGGCTAAATCAACCGAGTAGTTCAAAGGAATGGCTAAGTCCGGGAGTTAGCTATGCGATCGAGTTATGGAAGCGAGACGCTTCAATCGGCGAGGCGGCAAGGCATATCGGCTTAAGGTGGGCGGGTTCTTGACTCTCTCTCCCTATTCCTTCACGTCTAATAAAATATGTTATGGTACGCATAATATATTATCGAGTTAGCGAGCGTGGCTCGGCGGCAATGGTCTAAGTATGCGTTGAACACTAAGATAGAACATTGAACAATCGAACAATTGAAGCGACGTGCATCGAGTGCACGAGTCGCAGTAGGGCAATAATGGTAGAACATTGAAAGATGATAATGAGATGTGCATCATGTGCACGGCTCCGAGAACATTGAACTCTAGGCGTAGAACATTGATTATGGTGCTGAGCGTGCCTTTGCGCACTTAAGCTACGAAATGACTAAGTAAATAATGAACGGGACGCGTGATTATGAGTACGAGACGACTAAGCCGTTGGGCGTCGTGCATCAATATGGATGTGTTGGGGCATAACGCCGACGGAGCTCCCCATATGAATGGTGGATTATGTTTATGGCACGGGAAACCGTTTATGTGTGAGACTATGTTTATGGAATACGAGATCGGTTGGTATGCTATGGATTGTATGATATGGAACGTATTGCATGGTCAATGGACTCGGATTGCCCGTGCACGGGTGCGGCTTCCCTCGAACGGTTACGCCGGGGCGCCGGGACCGTTCGGCCTAGGAGGGAATTATGTGTGGTATTTATGGTGCACAACATTCGGACGGATTGCGACCGTCCAGTGCTGTGATAAGCTATGATATCCGTAAGTTTGGGATCCTTCGGATACTGGGCTAGCAACCCGTATCGAAGCGATTGTAGGCTTACACATATGAGATGCCAAGTCCATTACGGTGCGAAACACCGTGACCTTCATATAGATAGGGCCGGTGGGCTGAGATGAGAGCTGGGTGCAGGCGCAGGGCCTGCCACCCATTATGCATATGTTTACGTTTATGATTGGTTGCTTACGTGAATGAGATGATTCTATGTTAAGTTCTAACCAATGCAGGCTAAGGAATATGGGACGGAATGTGCACGATCACTATGTTTATGTTCCTATTATGCCTAACTGTATCTGCTGCAGGAACACGGGATGTGGGACACATTTATGATAACGTGCTATGTTTAAGTATTGCCATGAAATCGATCCTAAGGCTAAATAGAAAGATCACCAAATTAAGATGCATGCTCACTAAATGATTAAGTGTTTGGTTTGGGTGTGAGCGGGTCTTGATCAGTGCGAAGCGAGGACGAAAGCACTAAACCCCCACTAGTTTATGTGCAGGTTCAGGTTATGATCGGCTCGGGGCGGAGCTTGGCTTGGACGTGCCGAGGCATGGAGTCCTTGGCGTTCAAGAGGAGCTTCCGCATATGCGTTCGGACTTGCGACATGGAGATGTTCAGCCGAAGACGACTTGGTGGCTATAAAGAGGCATGATGTATGGAACAATGTAATCCTTTGTGAGCTAAGAGAGATCATGAGCGTTGTAGCCAATTGGCACTTTATGTTGGGCTATTCAGGGCCTTGTAACCTTCAGTTCAATATGAATAAAAGAGATTCTTGTGTTATACTTTGTTTCCTTCCGCTGCTTTATGTTATCAATTTGAGATAAACTCTATGTGAACTGTTATCTTGCCTTGCACGAGCGCAACTCCAGGCTCGTGCGGCATCACGCCCCAGCGAGGACGATGATTCGGGTTAAATCTAGCGAGGATGAGCGATTTTCCGGGTCGGGGCGTGACATTAAGTCCCACAAAGATGGCAACGAAATTAATTCAAATCTTATGGAAAGACTGAATCAAATCCCACAAAGATGACAACAAAATTAATTCAAATCCCACAAAGATAGCAACAAAATTAATTCAAATCTTATGGAAAGATTGAATTAAATCCCACAAAGATGGCAACGAAATTAATTCAAATCTTATGGAAAGATTGAATTAAATCCCACAAAAATTGGATATGAATTAATCGCATTGAATCAGTCTTTCCATAACTGACTTGTAGTCTGCACAGTCAGCCTGGTACGAGTCCATGAGCCCATGAGCCCGAGTTCGAGTCCGAGCCCGAGCCCGAGTCCGAATCCGAGTCCGAGTCGCTAAGCCCTTTGGGGCTTATCTCCAAATGGAATTAATCCAAGAGAATGACAAAAGCATTAATGCTTAATCCTTGGAGCCTTATTTTTACCTCCTAGTAAAATCACCCACATGGTTCCCTCCTTAGGGTCACCACCCCATGTGCATCTCTCAACAACACAACCAAGTATATATATTGAGATAACTCATGGTGCATTTTCGATGTGGGACTAAACTTTTACAAGGCATGTTGAGAGCAAGCTCTCTCCATGTAAAGAAAGCACCAACAGATGGTAGTGCAACCTCCGAGGGTTGTCAGGAACGTCCAGGTGACGTTCCCAGCAATGGAGGGTGGAGTATGTCTTGATGTTGGAAGAAGTAGCACAGGAGAATATTTTCTTTGGGAGAGTCATGGAGGTTTTGGCTTTGGTGTCCATTCTCTGGTTTTGATATACATGCTGTTATATATATAGGCAGAGGAGATTCGGTTTGAACGAATAAGGCCGAGAGCAAGTTGAGGATTTGGCTGAAAAGATTATTTACTTGGATTGCTATTAATTGAATTGTTACATAGGTTTAATCTATTAGTAGGATATATTTGTTATGAGGAGATTAGGAGAAGGATTCCTGTTGGATAAGGGCTAAGAGTCCTAATAGATAAGTTCACCCCCTTCTTTTTATTTAAAAAAATAAGTTTAAATAAAAAATTATTAGTAGATAGTAACATATTAATCAATCATTAACCTACTAAAATCCAAAAGTAGATAATATAATTTATTTAAATCAACATCTAATATTATCCAAATATTTTGAATCATATGAATTTAAATCCGTAATGCAAATAATTCACTATCAAGATAATTTGGAATGCCATCCAAATATTGTAAAATATAAATTTATAAATCAAATCTTAGTCACATAATTAATCACCATTACTAATTTAAAATATATTCCTTATTATCAAGGTAATTTAAAACATATTGGATAAAATTGAAATATCATTTTAAAAATAATTTAGCGCTCTCTAATATTAAATTTTAAAACTAGTTTGTGATACAAATATTAATCTTAAAACCATTCCCAAAGTCTAGGCGAAAATTATCTTTGAGCACAATAAATAAAATAAAGTTTTTAGAAATCCAGGAAGAGGGGTTACAAATCTACCCACCTTAGAAATAAATTCGTCCTCGAATTTAAAGACTACTAGCATATATGGACAAGGTTGATTGGCGAAAAAGATGGTAATTTATGATAAGAACATATTGAAAAGGAAAAATTTAATAGGAGCATTGATCAACTATGGTGGAAATAAAAGGGGGCAAATAGGTATGGTTTGGTGTTGGAGTCTTAGGCTATGGTCTTGAATCCTAAAATGTTCAAAATTTTCTCAAAATTCAACCCCAAAAACTAACAATGGCTTCAAGGGTAATTCACCAATCGAAGACTCTACCCACCTTAGAAAATTTCTTCCTCAAAATTTGAAGGGCACGATTAGTTATGATTACAAATATAATCAAAATGGTATGACCAATGATCAAGAGTTAGATCGTGAATAGAAAAGATACCACGGGTCATGATTAAAGTATAGTCGAAAGGGTCTAGTTACCGTGGTCGAGCGTATAATCAAAATGAGATTAGTTAACCAAAGAGGAGTCGTTAGGCATGACTAACTACTGTTGGAATTATATATGCCTGGTCAAGGATCAAAATTTAGATAAAGTCCAGACATGGTTAAAGCCACTGTCACGACCCGCACCCTTATGAGGGACACAAGCACGTGGGTACGTCCAGCCTACGCCGCAGTATCGGCGGTAGAACGCTGTATATAACGTCTGTAAATACTACGACTAACAGTATAAAGGTACCTGTACAGTATATACTCTCCGAATGGAGGTGACATATCAATACAGTCTCAATCACAGAATAAAACTAAGGTAGATAGCTCAGAAAGAGAACATATGATAGATGAAAGAGTAAATAAGTCCAGAGTCCAATACAAGCCCAGATATATACAACATCACAGGGTCTCAAAATATAATGTAGAAGCTACAGTCTGATAAAGCTAGCTGGATCGCAGTCCAGTCAAACCTAGCTAATCTACACTACTCCGGGAGTACAAAATCTAGTGGCTCTACTATAAGGCCACGGTCCTGGACTACTCCATCTAACTCGAGCCCATAATAGGTCGAGTAGTCCGCCTCAGAATCATCTGTAATATATCATAACGGTATCATGTCAGAAAAATGAGCAAGTACAAGCACTAACAGCAGTTCCATGTGAATTGACAAGTTCTATAAGAGACAGTATAATGAACTACAAGACAAAGATGTATGAAGACTTGGGAATCGTTCGGAAGCCGAGTTACAACCCTTAAACCAAACAAGGACCGGGGTTGTAACTCTTCTTCCGAACAGAACTTAGTCTCCAATCAAGGTACAATGTAAAGGCATGTAGAGCATGTGAGTAACTGTATATCATGCATGGTGAGAAGTACTGTATGTAGAACAGAACATGATATATGATAATATAAAGTAAATATAAAATGTGCCTCGAATATTATAGCATAATGTGATCGGTATGGGTCAAGATCAGGCTTCCAGCCGACCGGCTACAAGTACGTGGACTCGGCCCGGTCGGGATGGTAAGCTATGGAGCAAGTAGTAGCACAGGTCAGGCTATACCCATCGTGAGGTGAGGGTATAACTATGATACAAGTAGTAACTCAAGGTGGACATTGATCACACTATCTATAAAATTCCCCATTTCCCGAATATATAGTATACGGATCCGGATATAGCACGTCATAACACGAGATTCCCTAAGAGGGGAGCAAGTCCTCTTCAGGAATCGGCGTTAATACAAGTACAAGAATCAAGACCAAGCAAGTACCAGTATCCCAAGAAATCCAGGAATGACATCTCATGACAGGAATCCGACAATACTAGTCCGTGAACTATCGTGACTGAGAATCAAGTAAGACACTACGACTGAATAGGATATAGCAAATATCAAGACAATGAAAACTATCAGTGAATGTACTCGCCTGCTGTCCTGAGCTGTAGGGTATATCAATGCTCAGAGCGGTAATCAGAACCTAAAGATGAGATACTGTATGTTAATTTAGGTTTAAACAAGTTTAAGAATAATTCACAATGAATGATATGAAATCTGGGTCAAACTAGGTCTAATGTTGACCAACAGTTGACTTTTGGTCAACTGGTCAACTCTGGTTTGGATTTGGTCAAATCTAGACAAAGTGTTGACTCACTCACAAACCCTCTCTAATTTGATTTCCCACATTCCCTTCTCCTTATTCTCCGTCTCCTACTCCTTATTCTCCGTCTTCTCCTTATTCTCCGTCTTCTCCTTATTCTCCTTCTCCTTATTCTCCGTCTCCTTCTCCTTATTCTCCGTCTTCTCCTTATTCTCCTTCTCCTTATTCTCCGTCTCCTTCTCCTTATTCTCCGTCTTCTCCTTATTCTCCGTCTTTTCTTTATTCTCCGTCTCCTTCTCCTTATGCCTAAACTGCTGCTGCTGCTACTGGGCTTATGCTGCTGCTGCCACTTCCTACTGCTGCTGCTGCTGCTCTACTTCCTACTGCTGCTGCTGCTATTTCTTCTTCCTTCTTCTTCTACTTCTATTCCTCTCTCCCAAACTCTCATTCTCTTCCTCTAAAATCACACACACACATCCATATCTATATATATATATATATATAAACTCACAAACACATATGCCCATCTACATATATATATATAGACACTCACACACTCTCTCATATCTATATATATAAATACATACACACACACACATATAGAAATATATATATACACATATATATATTTCTCTCTAAAAAGGAAAACCCCTAATAAATCCTTAAACTAGGTTTTTGGAAAACCTATAAAAGCTATGGTCATTAAGTAGAGAATGGTCTCCTCCACATTTATTGTGAAGGAATAAATACAAGAGAGGAAATTAATGAGGGTTAATGAGCATACCTAGAATTGGTTTCCTTGAGGAAGAAGAAGCTTCAAAAGAAAGAATGAAATGAAGAGAGAGAGAGAGAGAGAGTTTACTTTGGAGTGAAGTAAAGGGAGGGGGTTTGCCTATACATGGCCGGCCATGGAGGTCTTAATGGGTTTGGGTGGAGACCCATTAGACTTGGTTTGGTTTAACTCCAAATTGACTAATTAAGCCTCTAAATGACTAGTTAAGCCATGGTAGTATTGGTTTATGGTTTCTAGCCTAGTTAGGATGGCATGTGGGCCAAGTCCAGCTAGTATGTGGGTCCTACTAGTGTCCAGACTACCCGGATCTCCAACTTAAGTCCAAATTGGATAAAATTCAAACTAAAACAACCAAATCCCTAAAATCCTATAAAATCAAATAAAATTCCCAAAAATTATAAAACTTGGAAAAATAACAAAAATACCCCTAATTTGAAAACTGGGGGTGACAAATCTACCCACCTTAAAAGAATTTCGTCCTCGAAATTGAATGAGAACTAACACAGCAACATGAATAGAACAAGGAAGGAAAAGAAGGAATTTACCTCAAGGCTCGAAGAGATATGGGAATCGCTCCCGCATGTCATCCTCCCTCTCCCAGGTAGACTCACCTGGAGAGTGATGTCTCCACGCAACGCGAACCAAGGGAATGACCTGGTTCCGGAGCACTTTCTCTCTGCGATCCAGAATCTCCACCGGCTGTTCTGGATAGCTGAGAGTATGTCCCACCTGTATCGCTGAATGGTCCAATACATGGCTAGGATCTGCCACGTACCACCTCAGCTGCGATATATGAAACACGTTGTGCACTCCCTCAAGCCTAGTAGGCAAGTCCAGTCGGTAGGCTACTGCACCGATCCTCTCTAAGATGGTGAAAGGTCCGATGTAGCGCGGACTGAGCTTCCCATCGCCGCCAAAGCGAATAGTGCCACGTGTCGAGGATATCCTCAGAAATACCATGTCACCAACCTAGACACAAGACAAAAACTCAACACACAACTAACAAACAATCACAACAAACACGACAAGAACTGAAACTAACCTCGAACTCTAACGGTCTCCTGTGACTATCGGCCCAATGCCGCTGCCTATCCTGAGCCACCCGAAGTCTGTCTCTAATCAATCTGACCTTCTCGACCGCATCCACAACCATCTCCGGCCCAAGAAGCGCCCGCTCGCCGACATCGTCCCAAGACAAAGGAGTACGGCATCTCCGTCCATATAAAGCCTCAAATGGTGACATCTCTATACTGGCCTGGTAGCTGTTGTTGTAAGCAAACTCTACCAAGTGAAGATGGTCCTCCCAAGAACCCCCGAGATCTAGCACACATGTGCGAAGCATATCCTCCAAAGTCTGGATGGTCCTCTCCGACTGTCCGTTTGTCTGAGGATGATAAGCAGTACTAAACTTGAGCGAGGTGCCCAAGCTAGCCTGCAAACTCCTTCAGAAGTAGGAAGTGAATCGGCTATCCCGATCTGAAACTATGCTCACCGGAACTCCGTGCAATCTCACGATCTGACGAACATACAGCTCAGCCAGCCTCTCCGTAGACAAACCCACTTTGAAAGGCAAAAAGTGGGCCGATTTGGTCAATCTATCAACGATGACCCAAACTGCGTCCTTTCCTCCTGGCGATCGTGGAAGTCCAGATACAAAGTCCATGGTAATGTGCTCCCACTTTCACTCGGGAATGGGTAGCGGCTGTAGCAATCCACCTGGTCTCTGTCTCTCGGCCTTCACCTGCTGACACACAAGGCAACGAGATACAAACTGAGCTACCTCGCGCTTCATGCCATACCACCATACGTGCTCTCTCAGGTCCCTATACATCTTGTTGGCTCCAGGATGCATAGAATACTGAGAGCGATGCGCCTTCTGAAGAACCTCCTCCCGAAGCTCTCCACGCGGAACGCACAGCCTAGTACCGTGCCGCAACGACCCGTCTTCGGCTATAGAGAAATCGTCGAGCAAGCCCGTCCTCACCTGCTCCCTGATGCTCCTCAGGGCAACATCATCATACTGCGCTGACCTGACTCTATCTATCAGCTCAGACTGAATCTGCAAACCCCACATCTGGATCTCCACGCCCGGAATGATGACCTCGATACCCAAACTATCCAGGTCGGCCAACAAATGACGATCTGTCGTCAAGAACATAGCAACTGGATACCTGCTCAAGGCATCTGCAACTACGTTGGCCTTCCCCGGATGGTACTGCAGTGATATATCGAAGTCCTTCATCAGCTCTAACCACCGCCTCTGCCGTATATTCAATTCCTTCTGAGTGAACACGTACTTCAAGCTCTTGTGATCTGTGAAGATCTCAACTCGCTCTCCGTACAGGTAATGCTTTCATAACTTCAAAGCAAATATAACCGCAGCCAACACCAGATCATGAGTAGAATAGTTCTTCTCATGAGGACGTAACTGCCTAGATGCATAGGCAATCACCTTTCCGTGCTGCTGAAGAACACAACCTAAACCCTTCCCTGAAGCATCGCTGAAGATCGAGAACCCACCTGACCTAGATGGCAAAGTCAATATCGGAGCTGAAGTCAACCTCCTCTTCAGCTCATCGAATGCAGCCTGACACTCAACAGTCCAGACGAACTCCACGTCCTTCCTGGTGAGTCTAGTCATCGGCTCTGCAATCCGCAAGAAGTCCTGGATGAACTTCCGGTAATAGCCAGCCAAACCCAGAAAGCTCCGAACCTCGGCAACTGAACTGGGCGTAGACCAAGACTCGACTGCCGAAATCTTCCTCTGGTCCACTGAAATCCCGTGCTCAGTCACAACATGACTTAAGAACTCCACCTGGTCCAAGAAGAACTCACACTTCGAAAGCTTCCCGTAGAGTTGCTCCCTCCTCAGAGTCTCTAACACAACTCTCAAGTGCTCCTCATGCTCCTCCTGCGTCTTCGAATAGATCAAGATATCGTCTATGAAGACCACCACGAACTTGTCAAGGTACTGATGGAATACCTTGTTCATCAAGTTCATGAACACCGCGGAAGTGGTCAACCCAAATGGCATCACTGTAAACTCGTACTTGCCGTACCGAGTCCGAAATGCCGTCTTGGGAATGTCATTCCATCTCACCTTCAGCTGGTGATACCCGGACCTCAAGTCTATCTTTGAAAAGACCTTTGCCCCACTCAACTGATCGAACGAGTCGTCGATCCTCGGCAAAGGGTACCTATTCTTGATAGTGAGGTAGTTGAGCGCCCGGTAATCAATGCACATGCGGGACGTACCGTCCTTCTTCGGCACAAAAAAGGACTGGCGCTCCCCAGGACGAAGAACTGGATCTGATGAACCCCTTGTCCTGCAGCTCATCGACTTGCTTCTTCAGCTCTATCAACTCGCTGTTGTTCACCCTATAGACATGCTGCGAAATGGGCTCGGCGCCCGGCACCAAGTCTATAGAGAACTCAATGTCCCTGTCTGACGGCATCCCCGGCAACTCCTCGGGAAAGACATCCGAGAACTCAGCTATCAACGGATATGGCAAATCCTGCCCCGCCAACAAAGCTCCACAGAATCCAGCCTCCGGCTCCGCTGCTCCTCGAGCAAACTCGATCTCTGGCTCTCCCGGCGGCCTAAAAAGAACTCTGCCTCCTCTACAATCAATGCTAGCATGGTGCATGCTCAACCAATCCATACCGAGTACCATATCGTACCTCGGTAGGGGCATTACGAGCAGACACGCACTCAAGTCCTGGCCTCTCAGAGTGACTCTTTGTCACGACCTGCACCCACTGTTTGGGTACGAGAACGTAACAACGCACAGCCTACGCCGCAGTGTCGGCGGTAGAACGCTGTCCTAGGTCTCAATGCATCTAACAGTATAAGACTAAACAGTTTATACTCCCCGAATGGGGGTGACATAGCAGATACAAACTCAATCACATCTAAGGTAGAGCATGATAAGGATAGATAAAACATGAAATCCAAAAGAGATACAGGAGATAGAAGTCTAAGTGTCTAAGATACATGAACCCAGAAGTACATCTCAAAACTCAAATAAAGATACAGTAATCCACAAAGTAAATACAACTCCAGACAAAATAAAATAACTACCTAAACAACCTCTAATGTGTCTCCTCTAGGCTAACAGGCACCTCCAGGCTATCTGTAAAATTTATCAACAGGTCCAGTCAGGACTGGGGCGAGTACAGTACATCTCAACAGATCATAGCAGGTTAGAAAACATATAACATGCAGTAAAGTAAGATACATGTACTGAAGAAAAACAGTATGTAAACAGGAAGAGCTGTAATAGAAATATCTACTATACATAGAGAACTAGCAGTGACTAGTGAGTCAGAGTACAATATGAACATGTAAATGGACTTGAATGATTCAATGAAGACACTACGGAATGATTCAATGAAGATACTACTAGTGTATTATTCACATGTCCACTTCTACTCTCCCGTACCCCCAATCAATACACAAGGATCCAGCCAGGTTATGTTATGATGCTATGTAACAGACCCCGAAGGTAATAGACCCCGAAGGTGATAGACCCCGAAGGTGATAGACCCCGAAGGTGATACATAGTAGTCCCATAAATGGGATAAGGATTCTAGGAAGACTCTACGATCATAAGAGTATATGTCGTAAGTGATCAAAGAACCAATGAAGCATATGATACTCCATGTAAGTGAAACGCACAGATCATGTAGTACCCGATGCTCCCTAAGGATAACATCTCAAGAAGGGATCCATATAGTACCAATCCGTGTGACCAACGTGACAGTACAAGTAAAGTAATCTACTGCAGGAAATAATTCTAAGCAGGATATGAAATAATCAGAGAATGTACTCGCCTCGATAACCTGAACAGCTGATAAGTATAGGGGGTCCCACTGAAGCCACAGAGTCCTATTTAAAGCAACACAGGTTACAAGGTGTTCAAGTTGTAATAAATGAATCTCTAAAATCAATCTATATTATTCTAGGTTCTTCTAAGTCAAACAACTCTAGGTCGACTCCGGTCAATAATCTAGTCAAACTAGGTCAAGTGTTGACTTACAGTTGACTTTGGGTTAACTGGTCAACTCTGGTCAAACAGGGTCAATTCTAGTCTAATATAAAGTGTACTTCGTTATTTGTACGTCGAAACTTACGGCACGCAAATCGAGATAAGAAGATTATCGATAAGGTTGATAATCTTATTATAGTGATCCACGTATCCAACTTGTCAATTTCAGCGATGTGAGATCACTGGAATCGGCTGATCTCAGTTTCGTTGTACTAATCCCGAAATACGAACATTATATGAATTAATTATTAATTAATTATAAAAAGGTTAAGCTCAGAGAAATTATCAACAAACATTGTCGGACGATGAAATGAACATCGCCAACGTGTCCAGAATGGTCAAATTAGCTAGGATAGCCTACCCAACGGTCCAATTTGGACACAAGGGCAAAAAGGTAATTTCGGGTCAAAACGGTGTCCGTGTCGGAGCCGTTTTGCACCGAAAAATGTACAAGAAAACAAGTCTACAAAATATAACAAATTATATGTCCACGAAACCAGAATGTCGATACGAACCCAACGGTATCTCCAGAATTGGATTCCGTTGACCCTATCTCAATTTGGCCCGTTGACCAGAACTTGGAATTCCGGTTTGCACGGAAATACGTACCGGAGCCAAAGTTCTCAAAACTCTGCAAACTACCTGTCAACGAGTCCAGAATGATGATACGAACTCAACGGTATCTCCAGAATTGGATTCCGATGAGCCGAACTCAAAATGACCCGTTGGTCCGGATATTGGTATCCGACTTGCACCGAAATGCGTGTCGGACCCAATGTCCACCAAAACCTAGCAAATTATATGTCAACGAGTCCAGAATGACGATACGAACTCATCGGTATATCCGGAATTGGATTCCGATGAGCCGACGTCAAAAAGTCCCGTTGACCCAGAATGTGGGACCCGCTTTGTACCGAAAAACGTGCCCGGGCCCACGTTCTCCAAATCTAACAAATTTTATATGAAAACATGCCAGAACGACGCCACAAGTCTAATGGTGGTGTCAGAAATGAAATCTGGAGTCCCGTGTTCAAAAATGGAATTTTACAAGTTAGAATTTACGAATTTGGACGACCAACTTTGGCGTCGAATTCAACCAATCAAACAAGCTCACAATGAAACGAAACTGGAGGGGTAGTAAGAGGGTTATACCAGCTTCGCACCGGAACTGGTAGCACGCCAAACGGAGCTGCGGTGGAGTAGATACAAGCTGACGAAGTTGGCCTCGCGAAACTGTCCAAATTTTATACAATTTAAACGGTCAACTTGGTGGCCGGTTTTGATATATCAAACGATAAAATTAACGGACGAAAATTGACATAAGCGAAGGTGGATATACCGAGATTACGACGGAGCGAAGAGATCGCCGATCCAACAGTCGGATCTCCGGAAAAATGCGTGCGAAGTCGCTGCGAAGGAGCGCGAATTCTGAATTCCGAACTCGCGCGCGCCGACGGGATCTCGTTCAAAACGCACAAATCGCCTCGACGGCGCATCCCGGAGGACGTTGGCCGCCATGGGAGGAGACCCATGTGTGCGCCCGGCCCTGGGGGGGTGTCCCCACCGACCACGGCGGCGGTGGCGTCGGCGGTGGCCGGCATGCACGCGCGCGCCAACTGGTGCTGCTGCTGCGCTGTGCGCGCGCGCAGCGGCGCTCGCGGTGGCCTGGCGACGCATGGGCGGCAAAGAAGGTGGTGATGGTGGTCGGGGCTGTGTGGAGTTGGTGGTGGCGGACTGGTTTGTTGAGGATGGTGTGGTTCCATGGATGGTTGATGGTGGTCGGTTGGTGTTGTAGAGGAGGAAGAAGGAGGAGGAGTTGCACTGTGGTGGCGGCGATGGCCGCCCACGGCGGAGGAGGCCAGGGGGTCGGAGCTCAGGCCATGGTGTCGGGGTGATGAAGCTCGGGTGGTGGCTGACTGGTGTTTGCTGTCGGGTTTTTTGTTTTTGTTGGTGAGAAAATAACAATGGGAAGGAGAGAGAAAGAGATAAGAGAGATTTAATGATAAGTATGAGGGGGAGAGAGAGAAAAAGGTTCTCCCCCTTATTTTAGGGCCGGCCACATGCTGTGAGGGGATAGGGGAGTTGTTCATTGGGAATTAATGGTGTGGATTTGTTTGGGGAAACAAATGGCTAGGATTAAATTAGAGGGAAATTATCATTCCAATAGATTAAATAAATGGAAATTACACTCAAAATTCGAAATAGAAAAGTAGGTATGGAATATTATTTGGACATAGAAAAAATGAGAGTGTCACGATGGAGAGCAACATGGAGCTGGGCTGGACTCGGTGGAGCCGGATTGGATCCAAAATCGGACATGATGCAATAATCGAATTAAAAATAGGTGTTGATGATCATGGGCAAATAAGTAGCACATGGGAATTCCAATAAATGGGACACAAGTGGCGGACGGATAGTAGGCTCAAAGTGGACCATGTCCATAATTGGGGCGGACAGGTTTTGGTCGACAGGGGACCCACAAATCAAGTTGGAAGATGAATGTGACGCCGTGGAGTGAATTAAAATCGGGCCACGTGTCGAAAAAGTTGTGCGAATCAAATGGAGCACAAAATGACGTGTCTGAGTGGGACACGAAGGTCATGGGTGACGAGCGTCTCGAGTAGATCATCAATGAGGAGTTGGTTTCAAGAAACTGACTGGTCTTGCACTCCCAAATTAAAAGTCATGGTAACGCGCTGAAAATGATCAAGGAAAAGAGTGGGAAAATAAATAATACTCAAATGGTCTAAATCGACCCGAAGTTCAGCGAAGCAAAAAGAGCACAAGGGAACAAGTTTGGATGGGACACTATATACCGTCATGAAGGTAATCCTGTCCACTCCAAAACTCATGAAGAAGATTTCCAGAGTTGAACATCCCTGATACTCCAAATATCAATGGCATGAAAGAGTACACTTACAGATAAATAAATAGAATAAAATATTTATCAAAACCAAATAATCAGAAAAATAAAATAAAATGAAAAACAATTTCAACCCGAAATTCTGGGTGCTCACATCCTACCCACCTTATAAAAATTTCGTCCTCGAAATTAAAATGTCCATACACCCTCTAGGTCAAACCCCCACAGTAAAAGTCCCAGAACTTAAATAAAACATACCATCAAAAAAAAAAGAACGACATACAGGGTCATGGCATACGGTGGTAGTGAAAGTCTCATATAGGTATACTAGTCATGCTAACTGAATCGGTCACAGGGTGTCAAAACACACGGGCAGTCTAGGGTGCTAAACAAAAGGTACAAAAACAACAAACCATCAAAACTGTAAGGCAGTCTACCATCCTATATGAAAACTGGTACTTATCATAAAAATAAAGAAAAGTAACTACCCATTATCTATAAAGGGTTCAGAAAAATCAAAATCAAAGTTAAGAATGAAAGTCACTTGCATGAAAATCCAATCACAATATATATTAAAAATATTTAGTCTCGATACGATCTAAGTTGATCAAATTGGGAAAATCAAAATTTAGGCAATGTGGAGGACAGGTTCAACAAAGTCCGAGAACGAGCATACAAGGATAGAGATTCAGGTCACAATCAAATTTAATTCAATTAAGTACAACCCACGATATTAATATGATAAGAGAAGATGATTAAATCCAATTGGTCGTGATTAAGGGAACTAAGATTCAATGATATTGAAAACACTTTGGGGAAAAACAAGGGAAGATTTCATAAGGAGTCAAGTTAATCATCTCTCTCTAATACCATCAAGTCTATCATTTGCTAAATCATATTTTTTTTTCTCTCACAAGTCCCAATATGAAATCAACCTCTATATAACTATCATCGAAATTTTATAACCTTTAGTCATCTAAACCTTTACCATAATCACCATAGACAAAATTCCAAACTTCTAAAATATTTTCCAGGAAGCATACCCCTCTCATTTAGGAGTCGACACTTATTCATTTAAATCAAAATTTCAAATTTCTTCGTCTCGTTCTAAATTAGATCTGAAACCTCTAAATCCAGTTTATGAAATCCTTGTACTTGTTTAAGTCAAGTCTCGTATTTACTAAACTCCAATACCATTATGTCACACAAAATTTTATTCTTGTTTATAAATCAACCTTCATAATTTCTTCAACGTTCACCTTCAAATATTATCCTTTTGAATTCTACAATTTCTCCAATCATCTAAAATAATTCCTATAGCTTAAAATTCTTGTGTTCTCTCTGTCTCTAGTCACCCTCTTACAATACCAATTCAATTTTGCAAGATCATCGAATACAATCAAATTCTCCTTCCCATTATTAAATTTCTACATAGCCTTGTAATAGTTCCCAAGAATCAATAACCAAGATTTTCTAAGTTCTCAAAACTAGGTTGACCTCTAATATTCTTTTTTTTTGAAACACATTCATGAATTACTCATAACCAAATTTTCTGCAATTGTTTCTAAATTAATAACATTTATCCCTCGATTTCATTTTAAACCTTTACCACATCTCCATTTCGAATTTTTCACCTTTGACATCCAACATTTGATTCCTACAAAATCATCACATGATAACCAATTACGTCATTTCTATACTAGATGATTTACGTCACTTTCTCAATATTTTTCAGATAAAAATGATATGCAGATTCAAGAGTTCAAGTACAGCTGATAGAATGAGATACGAGACGGAATTGATATAATCAGGATAGTTGTATAAGACAAGGAACGATGGTACTAAAATATTGGCAGGAAAAGAAATGGTAATAAAATCTGTGCTGCTTATCCGTTTTAAAAGAGGAAACTATTTAAAATTAGAGCTAATATCAGATCCAAAATAAGGTCTAGCAAATCATTGATTCATCGTATTAAAAAGAAATTCATAGAAGTAGTTACACAAAGGTTTATGAAAATAGCTAAAGCTACTCCTAAGTTAAATAATGAGAAGCAAAACTAAACAAAACAATTAAAATTTTTTTTTTGAAGGACTGAAACAAAGTAGAGAAAACATGTTCGAAAACATTTAAAGTACAATCTGATAATCATATGCGTCTGTCCAAAATTATGGTACTCTAAATCCTCGTCATACCAGTAAGCAAGGCTACGATAATCACAGAGCCCTTGACTTATGCACATATCTCTAGAATCATGGTATTAAACATTTTTGCGGTGCCGCTAGCTTGGCTGCGAAAACCTTAAATTCCCACACCCGAGAAATATATCCAGAGTCAGACTATATGTCCTCACCATGCTGGCTAATGTGACTATAGAAGACTAGATTCCATAACATAGATGACCTAGCCCATATAATTTCATCTTGCCAAAAATTAAATTAAATCAATAATGAATTCCACACCTCGGTCTGGCGGCAATCCTGGAAGACTATCTGGAAAGACGTCCATGAATTTTGCTATGATAGGGTGAGGAGGCCCGGGTTCTTCGGTGATAGAGGAGTAGGTAACACTCTTCATGTCTTCCGGAGCTCGAGAGATTTCAAACTTCGGTTCTCCTGGTGGGCTGAAGATTACACATCCTCTGTGACAATCTATCAGCGCATGCTGCTCACTTAACCAGTCCATCCCTAGGACTATATCATAGTTGGGCAAGGGCATCACAAGTAAGGACGTTAAGAATTTGTGGCTTGAGATAGTTATAGGACAGTTACAAGTCTCGGTGATGGGTATGGGTCCATCACCGGTCATAACTCTACTTATCATCTTGTCCCGTATCTAGGTGGTGTACAAAAATGAACTTTAATGATATAAAACTGTGTGATGCACCCGAATCAAATAATGCTAGACAGGATATAAAAACACATAAATGGAACCTGTAATGACATCAGCGGTGGGTTCCTGCTCCGGTTCTTGCTCGTCTACTGCTAGGGCAAAAGCTCGCCCGATCTTCTGCTGATGTTGCCCGAACCGTTATTGCTGAGTGGGTAGAGGAGCTCTTTGTTGAGTTGCTCTGGTCCGGTTGAATGCTGTGGGGCAGTCCTTCACTTGGTGGGTGGCAGACCCACAAACTAGGCAGTGTTCCAGTTTCTTCCTGCAGATGTTCGCCTGATGTCCTAGCCTCTTGCAGAAGCCGCAGACAGGGATCTACTTCTGAGGCACTCTGTCACTGGTCCTAGCCTGATGGTGGTGGTGGTGGTGGTGAGAAGGCCTGTTGTTGTTGTGGTTGGGCCTCTTCTGGTTACCCTGGAAGTTGCTAGTTCCAGGATACTCCCTTTTTGAATGAGAAGGCTGGCTCTTTTCTACATCCTGAGCTCATATCAGAATCTTCTCATACGTCTTGGCATCGCCTGCGATCACAGGGGTGCGAATTTCTTCCCTTAGTCCATTCCTGAATCTCTCAGTACAATCCGCGGGGTCAGCAACCAAGTTCTTGGCAAAGCGGCTAAGTCGGCCGAACTCTGCCGTATACTCTCCAACCGTCATGTTCCCTTGCTTCAGATCCTGGAACTGTCTTTCCATCTCCCGCAACTCTGATGTTGGAAAGAACTTCCTGCGGAACAACTTCTTGAAGGTGTCCCAGTCAAGCTGCTTGTCTTGGAGTCGGGGTTCATTCCGATACTAGGTGCTTGCTACATCTCGCAGCTGGAGTCCTACTGCTTCGACATGGAGGTCGTCGGGTAGTCGAGCGACGCTGAGAAGACGCTCCATGCTGTCGAGCCACTCGTCGGCATAGATGATTCCCTCGGTTCCCTTGAAGGGTCGAGGGTCCTGCTTCTTAAAGTTTTCGATAGTGCCGACCTTCACATAATAATATCTCTTATCAATTTGAATGTCCTTAATGATACATAAATTAACTCTTAGATTTATGTTTACCTTAGCAGGCCTTAGTTTCGATTGAGATGTTCCTCCTCTCTCGAGGGCAGCCATAGCCACGTTGTGGGCATTCTCCATGCCTTCTCTCATGATCGTGGTCTGTTTACGATGGGCTTCAGCTTGGGCTCTCTGGGCCTCCAGTACTCCTCGTAGCAGGCCTACGAGCTCGGTGGGGTCTAACGGTACTGGTGGGGCAGCTGGTACAGGCACTACCGCAGTGGACTGCGGCTTAGTTCGGGGAAGTGCAGGTTCTGCCGTTTGAGCTGTAGTAGCATAAACGGGACGGGGTGCTGGTGCAGCATGGGGACGGTCAGTCAGCTGCAAGGGAGGAGGGTCCCGGCGTGCTTGAGGAGGTGGGGTGTAATTGGTAGATGATACCTCATCATCAGCAGGGTCGGAACGGGTGGTCTTTCCTTTGGCCATACTCTGGAAGGTTTAGGATGCAATACATAAGCAAGGTATCCTACCAGTCGATATTCAAACAAAAATATTTATATATATATAATTTGGACCTATGTTGTGACAAATCAATGTTCTAGTGTTCTAATTGTTTCTAGATATATTTACCTAAGTTGTTGTTTTTGACCTGCATGGGCCACCACTAAAAACATGTCACGACCCGATCCCAAATTATTGGGTCGAACCGGATCATGTCCAGCATGCACCGTTGTGAGACGGCGGCAGTAAGCTGTTCTATATGTAGGTATTCACAATAACATTTATACATTTGTCACAACTTGAATATATGAAAATTTTAAAAACTTTTTATTCAACAATTAAAAAGTACAACTGGAAATGAAAGAACTGAAATAAAGTACTGAATTCAAATCAACAAACTCCAAATACAATGAAACTAGATAACTAGAAAAGCAACTAGCTAGACGGTCGGCTCATCAGCCTCTGGTTCTGCGTCCTCCAAGGGAGACTCTGGCAACACCACATGATATAATACCGGGTCATAGTAGCTATTGTACAATAGCTCAGTATCCTCAATGTCACCTAAAAATGTTGGTCTCCAGTCAGGAGGGAGCAAGTACGAATATGTACCTCACATTTCAAATAATAATGGAAAAGTGCAGGCTAAACAGTTGAAACAATACTTTTTAGCAATTTAACAATTCATTTCTTAAAACAATATGATTTGAATGTGTAAACGTCTATGACCGGCTTGGGTTGTACAATGGCATCCTAGCGACGCGATACGACTTATCCCCGTGTGTAAGAGGGGTAAGCTCGCATAATTATGCAATATGAGGGGTATTGGTCATAAACGCTACACTATTCTCCCAATTCCTACAATCAATGTTTGAACCCTAGGAGAGGGCTCCATGTAGCAATGTGGTTTAAACATGCAGCTTGACAATTACTAAAAAAAATATAAGATAGCATAAACGTAACTTGTCTCTGTTGATTGACTGGATCGAGAATGTCGGTACCGAGGAGGAAGTCAAGTACGTCTCCGAGATCCTACAATTGAGAACCTTGACTTAGAACCATAATGAAACCATTCTAGGTGTGCTAGTTACAATCTCTAGAAGCAGACCCTAGTCAGGTTTTAAGTTTATTTAATTAACTACCGAAATACGTCTAACGTCGCAAGCTACGTTGGTTATCGTTTACTTGGTTAAACCGATTAATTCAGTTAATTAGGAAAAATAGCGGTTTATAGGTTAACTTGTCAAAACTTTGTATTTTATAATATATATAAAACTAGACTTTCTTTAAATGAGGAAAAATATGAATTGCTAAATTACCAGATTATTTATTGTGAGAAAACTTATTAATTTTTTTATAAAATATATATATATCCATTTTATATTCTACGCGTTTAACGGCGAAATCAACATTCCAAAAAAAATAAGGAAAAGCTACGCTACACAATACATGGTCACAGAGAAATAAAAGAAAAACTGGGCTTATGCCCTTACAAATTATTTACATAAATTAATTAATCCTAAGGCGAGCTCTGAGTGCCGCGAACGGTCCAAACAGTAGGCCGAGGTCCTGCACCATAAATACTAAAAGCAGTACCAGTTCTAAAATAAATTATAATTAAATTAAAATTTAAAGAGTCTCAGACTTGGTCGTGCAATCTCATATTGCGGCTTATGCCTCAACGTACAGGTGACCCTGTATCGTTTGCGTTTCGCCGAGGCTCATTCGACCGATATGGTCGTCGCCTAACTGGTGGTACAAAATCCATAAAATCCAAAAACCAACAAAATCCAATCTATAAATCATTTTACAAAGACCGATTTTCTTTGGAAAATAGGTTTTATTCAAATTGCTAATTTTTATAAGAAAATCCCTTTCTAAAATATTTCCTAAAAATTTGGGCAGCATCTCCTCTGTAATTGAGACAACCCAATCATGGAAGGATGCCAATCCGCAACACAAATAAATATCCCAAACCAGGGATCACTAATTACCAACCCAAAAATGAATATCCAATCCAAAAATGAATATCCAACCCAAAAGCCAACCACAGCACAATATATCCAAAAATAGAAAATATGCCGCGACGTAACCGATAATCTACGTATCACCAAAAATCAATAATATTTCAAAATACCGAATCCCGGAACGGGATCGGGACCGCGTCATCACAGACTAGTTACGGGGAGGGACACAGGGACACGAAATTATACCTCAAATGCTCGGCTAGAGCTCTCAGATGTAATTAGGAGAAAAATGAAATCCGCGAACAGCAGATCGGCCGGGAACAGCGCAAAGAAGGCGTGGACAGCAGATCGGCTCGGGACAGACCACAAACAAAAATCCAGTAATTAATTTTAAAAATAATATTTTCCTGATCCGACTAAAATAATAATAATAATAATAATAATAATAATAACTAAACTAATTATCTAACTGCGGAACACTACTGTAACAGAACTCAAAAAATCCAATAAATCAAAAATTAGGGTTTACAAGAGGGGACGCACGGGCGGGTGGCCGGAGGGGGGCGACGGGGGGGGGGGGGGGGGGGGGGGGGGGGGGGGGGGGTGGGGGGATGGGGGAGGGAGGGAGGGAGGAGTATAGTTTTACGTTTATGTTAAGGTTATTTTTGTCCAATTTTTTTTCAGGGTATCAAGTTGCTAAAAAAATGTTCAGGGTATGAAGTTAAAAAACAGGAATAGTTGAGGGTATCAAGTT